>VYZV01022094.1:21727-37582 GCA_013401275.1 Pandion haliaetus | reverse complement strand
AAAAAAAAAAAAAAAAAAAAAATCCCAAACTTTCACGTACCAACATATTTTTAAGGGGACACTTTGCCATGAACAGTAGTCACTGTAAAGGTGTGCAGTACTGTAATTTTCTGCTGTTGGTGTGTATACTGAAGACTAGCTTACCTTTAGAATCTTTAAGCTGGTGGTTTTTCTTAAAAAATAAACCTAAAGAGCAACAATCCCAAGGCTCTTCCTATCCCAACAAAAAAAGTTTCACTGAGGAAAGGACAGGACAAAAATTATGGAAAGATACTAACATAAGGTAATCTCCTATTCTTTGAGCATGCACTTGATCAGTGACACTAGGTTTGTGGAATTAGTTTTTCATAATAATCTGATTGAAAAGCAGTTTTTAATACTTATCTTCTTCACGGCTTATTGAATAGCTGAGCGCTTTACCATGTACCTTTAAATCTTTCTACAATGCTTCTTAAAGCACATTTCCTTCCTCTTCAACTTTTGATGAATTTAGAAGGCTTCTATAAACATAGACTAATAGAAGCATTTACATTGGAAAAGACCCTTAAGATCACTGAGTCCAACCAGCACTAAAGCTCACAAAAAGTATGGTATTTTGCACGTGTACAAGAAAAAAAGCTTTGAGAATAGTCCTGCGGGACCTTCTGAGTTTGAACTAGCTCGGTGGTTATTTAATTATTCTGGCAGCACTGTATTTTTAGAGTACCATTCATGTCATGTGCATTACAGTTGCTTTAATGAGTCTTCTCTTTGTCCTAGACATACCGGCGTGTGGTTCAAAGGAAAAAAAAACCAAAAACAAACCAACCAAAAAAGAGCTCCCTTGAATTTCAATAGATGAAACAGGAAAGTGGCTGTGGTGGGGAGGCAGAGCAAGATTAATTATTTTTTTGAAGGACTTGATTTTATTTATTTATTTTTAATTGGATGAGGTGCAAACATCCATGGCCTTTTACCTTATCTGAGTAGGCCCTTTTGGTGTGCTTTTCTATACCTGCGAGTCTTGCTAAGTTTCCCTTAACTGATGGACTGATACTAAACAGTTTTACCATAGCTGAATAGCATTAACCTTCATGGTGACTTGATTATAAAAATAGCTTTGCCCTTATCTACCCAAAGCCTTTTAAAATGTGGAAGGAAAATAGAATTTCATGTTCTCTCTGGGAGGCCAATAGCTGAAAACAAATGAAACCTGCCAGTCCAAGGACGAGTCATCCCTCAACCTGGCTGACAGACTGTGGTTTTTGAGCCCTGGAACAAGGAGTAGAAGTTCTGCAAGTCTGAGTCTCCTGCAGGTTGAAAATTCCTCAAAACTGTATGTTCCCAAGTTTCTTGAAAGTCTGTGGTTTTCTTAACATTTCAGTTGTCTAACTCAATTAATGAAGTACCAGCTGGTACTGCATTTGCACTGAGAAACTGTTGGTACTCCATACGTACGTACTGGATAGTTTGACTGGGGAAACTACTAAAGGTGACCTACAGTTTTATAGCTGGGATTAGATGCATTGTGAAGTGGTGTGACAGCTTTTAATCTTTGTAAAATAATTCCTTATAGAAGAGATCACGTTCAGAAAAGACCATGTTCAGAAAGTTACTCCAATTTAGTAATCTGCTGATTACTAGTATCTAATAGCTGCACTCTAAAGGCTGACATATGTATCACCAGTGTAGTTTGATGCATTAAATTTTTTCTCACAAATGCTGTCACTTTTCCAGTTGTTAGTTCTCACTTTCACACTACTGTTTTTCCAAACTGTCAATGATATGGCATCGTATGGGTTAAGGAGACAAGGAAAATACGATTCCAAGTGAAATTTCTAGAAAATGGCTCCTCTGTGATTACGCATGGGCTTGTGATGCAGGGGGCCCATTATCACCAAGATGTGGTTCAAATAGCTGTAATTCCATCTGCACACTTCAGAGTATGGAGAACTCATCTGTACTTGATGTAAGGAAGCAGACGTTATTTCATGATAGGCACATGTTACCACTGATCCTCAGAGAGAGTTTTCATCAGCCTTGTTTTTAGCTGAAGAGCCATGGAAACACCAAAGCTACCTCATTTTTTCTTTCAAACTGTTCCAGTTATTTCCCTACCAGCAATTCCAGAGCAGAAAAGTACTTTTTTAAACTGGTTTACATTAAATTGCTTAGATAATAAACATCATGTAGTTCAAATCTGACCACGGCTAAAAAGAAATACTAGCGTTACCCAGGAGTAAGCAGATTTCATCTACTCAGTTCTTCCCAGTACATGAAGGACAAATTCTCACCTGATAAAAACAGGAGGCCAGTTGTGCCATCAAAAATTTGGGAGTGAAGCTGCCTGTCCCTTAGCTGCAGTTACAGAGGCAAAGTGTGGTTAGAAGTAAAACTCTGTAAATTCTGTGGTATTAAATCTAGATTCACACAAAAATTCCACAAAAATCTAGATTAATTTTGGGCAACAGCTTTTAATGAAAGGTGTTAAGCAGTAGAAACAGGTAAGGCTGATGTTACAGACCTTTGCCGCCTTGTGAGCATTTTGAGCATCTATTCTTACAGAATTTTCTTCTTGCTGAAAATATCTGGCTGTTTATACCAGAATTGATCACTCTTGGCTGAAAATTACTTTGCAAATTCATGGGGTCACATGATCAGCTGTGTAGCATGCCCAGAGTTTGCATCAAGGATTTGGCCCTTTTCAAAGTTGCCTCTTTTCTCTATAGATATCTTGTCACTCATTCTAGTCTCGGGTGGAACATACATGCACATTTCCATACAGTTTATTTTAGTAGTTTGCCATACTATAATATCTGTATTGTCTCAAATTTCTGGCAAATTTCCGTTATATTGGCAATTGGCAGCGGTACTGGAACTTGAGACCTCTGATCCCGTGGTGCCCCTGCTGTAGTCACAAGTACACGAACAGGAGAGACGTAGCTGATTCATAAAACCTTGATGCAGCCCAGTCACTACCCAGGGAAGCGGACTCATGGCAAGAACTGCTATTCATACAAACTCGGACCAGGTGTTCCCCTACAACAACAGAGTCCAGGAAAGCGCTACAAGATCAGTGTTTCTCTTCCAGAATTATTAGTTTCTGTTTCAGGGTGACATTTTTAAACACGTGAAGTGTTTGGGGTTTTTTTAAGCTTTTTCCCCAAATATGCCTAAATAATTTAAGTTTCCCAAATAGTTTGGCTGTGTTAAGTTACTTCTCTTTTTAGTTTTCCAGCTGCGTATCCGGTCCTTTATTTTGCTGAGTTGAATCTTGCACAGGAGATAAACAGATCCAACCTGCTGTAAAATATTTTCCTTTAAGGTGTGTTTCCACTTTTGAAACAGTGTTCAAAGTGCAGCTGGAATCCCATGTTTGTGTTTGAGTGGTGCCAAATAGCTCTATCTGCTTTGCAAACTGAGGGTGCTTTTTTAAAAAAGACGCCTGGCCTGAAAGTCAAGCCTTGTCCTGCCCTTAATTCCCTCACTGACCCCCGTACAAATCCCTTACTTCAAAAGGAGTCTCACACGTGGCTCGCTCTGTTATTAGAAGACACAAAAAAAGTTCTGGTGAAGATGGGCCCAAGAGCATCCAATTACTTACAAGTATTGTGAACAGTAGAACACTCCTAGAAGCGGGCACATAGGACTCCCAGCATACAGAGACACAAGAAATGGAAGATGAAGAGATACCATTCTGACACAGCTACACTTCGGAGTGCAGCCACGTAAGACAGTTAGAACCTGTACTGCAACACCAAACCACACTCGCTGTGCTAAGACTGCAGCGTTCCCAGAACCAGCCCGCTCCCCAGCCCAACCAAATCCATGCTTCCGTCTCTCATCAGAGAAAAAGGGTTTGCATCGGAGCCGGAAGAGAAGTGCTGTCTCTCACCTGCCGGTCCTGGGTCTGTCACACACTGAGCCTCCAGTATGTCAAAGGTTAGCTGGTACTGAAGAGCGCAAGGTGGTCCTGTTGCACTGAGTTATGACTTAGTTACAGATTTTATTCATTTGCAGAAGCCTGTGCGTGAGAAGCTGACTTACGGAATAAAGTAACTTTCAATAAACCTGTAAACATCATTATAGATAAGTTAGATTTTCTTTTTTTTTAGGAGGGCTTACAAGAAGAGACATAAATAAATTTCACAAATTACCTAAGGACAACGTAGTAAGATTCCTGTGTAATATCTGCATGGAAATTACAACTACACCTCTTACAGTGAGGTTAACAGGTCAAACTGTAAGGCAGCAGATAAATTTGGAAAAGCTACCTATGTGATGGGTGTGCACAACACAGATTCTGGAATTTCAGTTCCATTTACTCAAAACATTCAGCTTAAAAGCATGATAGGTAATTAACTAGGATAGAAGCAGTGCTTGCAATGCTAAGAAAGCCAGTGTTTACCTATGCATGTTTAATCTCTTTCACCACTTTCCCAGATGAAGAGGAGTTACTTGCCTTTTGAATCTGGTTTTACCAATAGTCACATGTGGAAAACTGTATACAGATATCAAGAGAAATAAAAATGATCAAACTCACCCATAAGGAATGCACCTCACTACACTTCGAGATTATTTTTCAGGGGCCACAGAGGAAAAGTAAACCAGTCAGTACTAAGGAAGTGTGCAGTCAGCTAACAGAAATTAGGCAGAGGAAATTGGTAAAAAGCAATAGCAAACAATAACCTAGGAATACACTTTTAAAGATACTCAGGTGTCCTGCTCTTACCGACCTCAGCGGGAGGTCAGTCTTACTGACCTTTTACACCTTTCCCATTCTGACACTTAGGCCACTAGTTCCCTTGATGCCAGGTCTGGATTCTGACACCTTGCTATGCTCAGTAATAACTTATACTAAAAGTATGTCCAGGATGGAGGCGGCTCTCAGGGAAGGTTCTGTTCCGTGCACTTGTGGCTTTAGAATCTAGCTAAAAGCAAAAGCCTAGTCCTATCCAAACTCGGCTGAAAGCCTCCCACCGATACCAGTTGAACTAAGCAAATACAATTTGAGTCATATCACAAAGGTTAGGCACTGCAAAGCAGCAAACACCAGAATATTTTACAAAGAAGTTTTTAATTTTTTGGAAGAAACAGGTTTTCTGAAATACAGAATCAGAACATTAAGACTAAGTAAGATTTTTATTTTAATAGAAAACTCAGAAGGATGTAGTATCTGCTCAGATATGTACCTCCACATTCTGCTGCATGTTGCTGTAACAAATTTATTAGTCATAGCTCTCATTACGGACAGATGGTTCCTACAGCAAAAATATAGAAAAATAATTTGGATTCAAGTCTAGAACACCTGCAGCTTCTCATATGCAAAAAATAAATCCAACTAGTCATAGAAAAGTGGCTGATAAGGATGGAGAATAGGGCTGTGCATCTGAACAGCCATGACTATGTACATTCCAAACTTAAGAAATGAGCATTTTTCCTCAGCCTCATAAAAATAGTTTGTCAATGAAAAATACCGATATGTAATAAATTTAATACAATTTCTACCTGAATTTAAAGATCTCAGATTATGGAATAAGCTAAAATCAAATGTACTGCTTTTTCAAATGTTCTTGTATATAACAATACTCTCTGTGTATACAGTGTGCATGCATGTACGTGTATACACACACAGAAAGAAAGAGGTGTATAGAGATTTGCTGAAAAATTCTACAAGATTATCTGATTTCATTGCAGATCACAGCATACAGACTTCCTGGGATCCTTCTAAGACAGGCTGCTCTAAAAAACAATAATGTTGACTGGTATAACCACATATCTACAACAGATTTTTGCTATTATGAATTTAATTATCAATTTATTTTTCCAATCTAGATTTCATTTTTCTAAGAAGTAAATGCTGCTTTGGTAAGATTCCATACTGTCATGACAAAATAACTGTGAACATATTGGGCAAAGCCTTGAAAGTATGAATTAATTTTGATAATTAGTAAGTAATAAAGATACCAACAAGTTTTAAGCAGCAACAGATTTAAAATAACTATGTTCTGACTTATTTTCCTCACCAACAAACATCTCGAGCAAGGAACTAAAATAAAGAGATTAAATTTCTCTGCCTGCTATCACTGTGACATTTTAAGCCACCAAAGTCACAGCTGGCACTGAAAGAACAGTGGCATCAGCAGAGACCTCCATCCTTGCAGGACATAAATTGCATTGCGACACCCTGCCAACATTGCCTTGGAAAGGCCTGTGATCTGCAGTGTCTGGTGTATGATGCTTTCGTCGGGTCTTTTCTGAATGTGTCGGATTCTCTGTGGTCCTTGTAGTTGTGGACTGCTCTTGATTTTTCATAGCTCCTTTATTTTTAGATCTGAAGCTGTTATGCTGCTGTCTTCTGTGTTCAGCCCTGGAAACACTCTTTATATTGTTTTGATCTGCCTCATTACTGGCACCTTGTGACTTAAGAGATCCATTGAGCCGGATGTTTTGGTGCTGTGGGTTGAATCTTCGTCTCTGGCTAGAAGGCCCATTCTACCCAGAAAGAAATTGGATAACTGTTAGGTTATCTGAATCCTTCCAACAGGACAAGAAATACAGCAATCAGAATTAACAAAAACTGCAGAATAAGATTTTCAGTGTAACTAGGAGAGGGAAAACACTATACAGTTTTGATTGTTGCCGGAATGCTCTATAACACTTCAAAACTGAACTATGAGTAGCATGTGACATCTGAGTAGCCTGGAAAAAGAGATGGCAGGTTCACCACTGATGCCAAATTAAAATTTGCCATGATTCAAGAAAATGCTGAAAAAGGGATGAAATACTAGACATCTCAATAGCAGCAGTTTAGAAGCACTGAAGAACTTGATACCAACTGATTTTTTTTCCCAAAATCACAAAAATACCTATCCTAGTAAAGTATTGCATAAATACTACAGTAAGACTGCAGGAAGAACAGACATTCACATGTAAATTAAAGTCAAGAATCCACATGGTGGGAGAAATGTCCATTGGGATATCTTGCTCAGAGGAAGCTTTGATCCATAGCGGAAAGTGGCTGAATTGCTTGATTTCCATGACTGCCAGGGCAGCTGATTCCATACATGCACTGACATTATGCAGTGCTCCTACATTTCCCTTCAGGCACCTACTTGACACTAAAATCCCTACTGGGACAAAATTCAGACCAACGTCAGCAGCAGCTTTACCTAAGCCCAACAGTACAAGGACATTCTAAAGTGCTCTTGTAATGAAATAGCTATCGATGTAGCACAATACTATATGCTGTATTATACAGCTTCTGAAATAATACGCTTTTAAACCTAGCAGGATTCCACTTTCAAAGTCTATCTAATAATCATGCTTCAACAGCACATCAACTGATCGTTTGTCAAGGATCAGGAATAAATGTTTCTCCGTCGTAGCATATAGAGCAATTAGCTATTATGGATGGTTCTTCTTTCTCAGTCTATTAACTGCCACTAATCACTTCTGAACACCAGACAGCAGTCTTTGCTGGTATGGCATTTCTGGTATTCCCACCTTGTGTGTTCACACCGTCTTGAGAACAAACCTGGAAAATACATGCTTGCATATTTTCAAAAATTATTAATTAAATATATGGCCTGCAAAGCAGTATTTGATTTGGTATTAACAACTTCCAATGAAATTTTTGAAATAGTTTAGTTCATAACTGGTTTCTTACCTGCTTATTTGTCGGGGTTCCTTGGGAAGAAGATTCTGTAGGATTGGAAGAAAGATGACTTTGTACTTTAGTGTTGGCTGTTTTATTATCAGAGTTCTTGGCATTACTAGAGGACTTCCGGGTATGCGTATTTTGCTTGCTAGTTGTTGCATGTGAGGTCATTGAAGACAGCACTGAACTACATGATGTTCTTGAGGAATAGTTGTTCTTTGGGTGAGAAACTATAAAAAAAAAGTATTCTGTGTTATCAGTTAAATGATCAACATCTAAATATAAGGCTGTATTCTTACCCTGCTCACAGTTAGTTTTGGTAGCATTGTTCCAGCCTTACTTTAAATAATGAAGTAAGCTAGATAACTAGGGTTGGAATTAGGCCATAGTGTTTTTCTTCTGTGAAACTGCCTCATCATGAAGCACTTCTGAACAAAAGAGCCAATGCGGTGGAACTGTGCTAAAAGTGGAAGGCGCCTGGCAGAAGGCTAGGCTTTGGTCATCCAAGAAAACTTTTCAAAATCCATGGCACCTATTGGTTTGCTTGTGAACTTTTAACCACTTGAGCTGAACACATATGCTGTCAGGACTGCCCCGTGCACTGCTGCCCTATCAATAATGTTCCTAATGGGTCTTCAGGCAACAAAGGAAGAAACACAGGAACACAGGAAGGAAGTGAGTAGCATGCCAGTAATTCTCAACTACTTTAGGTCAAAGGAAGGTGTGCATGCAGACACCACAGACTAAATTTGCTTCTGAATTATTCTTTGATCACGGAAGGCTGCAGAGGCTGACACTTGCTGTCTATGTATGTACTAGCTACAACACAGGTAACAGCCACGAAAGCTTCCTTAGTACGTCTAAATATTTTTTAAGAAGGAAAAAAAAAAAAGTCTAGTGCCTATTGCTCATTCCTCTCTAAGGAGATGGTTAACAAAGGTTCTCCTGTACCATGGATATCTATAAAAAAACCTGGAACTGAATGCAGCGCACTAATCCACTTCATGAGAACTTCAGGGCAGTCAGCACCATCAGGAACTACTATTGCTCATCTCGGTATATTCCTGCTCCTACTTCTTGGTAATCTGAGACCGCCTGATTTCTGAACCACTTTCATGTCTGGATGTAAAATGCACCAAGCAAATCCTTGATTCCTACCTCTCTGCATTTCCACAAGCTCTTTAAGCTGCCTGCTTCTGTGCAACAGCCCCTAAGCAGTCTCAAAGAGGACTCTGAGGCTATTGAAGTTCTTGATCTTCATTTGCTGTTCTGATTTTTCTGATTATGGAATTTTCCTGTTTCCTTCTGGTAGAGGTGACAAACCAGAGGCTCACTTCAGTGAGACACCCGTTGTTTTATCTAAGAGATACTTCTCTTTTTGCACTTTCAGTACAGAGAAAGACGACGTGGAATAATTTTAGCAACTGAGCATCATCTGTTAGGTTTTTTGAGGCTCTTACTTATGCCAACATCAGCTATTTCTCCCACTAGGTGTCCTCTTTAGAAAATGCAGCGATCTGCACAATGAACTGAATTTTCTGTCCTAAGTTCAGTGAGGCTGGCTGTCACTGAATTCTGCTGCTCTCTTGTCTAAAACAGACTGTTGCACATGGAAGCCCATAGAAAAATCCAGGTGCTTGTCATAAAAATGTATTTTTTAAAAAAAGATGTACACTGAAGGGGTACAACCTACCATCAGGCATTCTGGATATATGTCAGTCCAATTATTTTTGTTTCTTCCTGTCCTTAATTGTGAGTGTATGCTGCCCACCCTCTTCTTATGCTAGAACATGCCTTCCTTTGTACAAGCTCTGTGGTTTTGGTTATTGCTTTTGTTAAAGCCCTCAGCAGTGGCTGTTCTTAGCTATAGGCCTGGTATAATCTCTGTTTGAGGGGTACTTGCAGCTCCTAGCAGGGGATGGGCCTCATTGGGAGATGCTCCAAACAGAAACATCTTTTGCACTGAAGAGCTCTTATCAAAGACATGTCAACAGCGTAAATTGCTCATCTAAGGTCACTGAGGGCAGATTAAAGGTAAGTTCTTCAGACAGCCAGTGCACTATCAGTCATTTGTAAGATGGCCCTGCTTCACGGGTAATAGCTGTTGTTTTGACTTCACTGACCTGATTTCAACAGGCCTGCATCAAACTATCTTAAGTAATGCTTTTCTGAAATGAGGTATAAATAATTAACTTGCAGAATTAACTGCAGATGGAAGTCATTTAGGAAAGTAGTTCAATGAGTCGCAAATAATAGTCTATGGTTGCATCAGTAGCAGCTGTGGTTATATTAGTCAGGATAATCTTTACAGAAGTTTCAGTCTCTTAAGCTTCAGGGTATGAGATATGGTCTATGAGGTGACTGTGAACAATTAGATGCATTACTGGGAAGCTTATGCCTTTCTTTGAAACATCCTGGATTGGCTTCAATGAGAGACAGGGTACGGGGTTAGATGGATCTTCAAAGTGTTCTGCAAAAGCAATTCTTATGGTCTAATGAATGAAACTGGTTATGCCTCAGAGGAGTCAGTTCTTTAGCCGTGCAGTCAGAAGCTCATATTGGCAGACTATGATATATATATTTTTTTTTTCTATTTCTAGTAACTCCTTGAAGACATTAATTATTTTTCTTTCCAAAATTGTTTTCCTTCCATCAAGATGAACTAGTTCAGCATTGTGTTAACGGTTTTTCTCCTGGGTGATGGTACTGATGGGATATCATGGGACACGGTAACATTTGGGGTAAAGCATTATAGCATTTGCTTTTTTTTGGGGGAAAAAAAGCATGACAAAGATGAGAAATAGGCTATCTCGTATTTTGCAACACGGACATGATACTTGGAGCAGAAAATGAACCTGAATTTCCAAGCAGAAGGGCAGATGATTTGAAAACAGGAACATTTGGGACTACCAGAAAAACCCAGTGAGCACTGTTACAAAGCTGGGAAGTTACTTCCTAGCAGGAGGGATCTGAACTGGTCTCATAACATTATGCTTACACAGAGAAGCTTCCAATTTACTAGTTATTCATAAGTTACTGAATATGAGTGTTCCCCAGAGCTGACTTTCATTTCCACTTGGAAATAACTGTTTAGATGGAAAACTCCATCTGATCTGAGTAACACCTGGAAATCTCTGACAAGGAGGGCACTGTGCACATGCAGATGGACTGTGCAGCACATTACAGTATGCAACACATTAAACACACTGTACAAGTTGACTTGTGCATGTTCAGCAAACCTGCTGCAGCCAGATATAGTATTGATGTCAGGCCTGCTGCATGCACACACACTGGCAGCACACATGCCATTATTTCTGCTGGCATTTCCTGAACAGGTATGTGGAACACTACGTTCTGAGAACTTCGGTGTGAGAAATCACCAGCACTTACTTTCTCCACAGAGCTGAATTTGGGTCTTCAGCTGTTCTGTATCACAGGAAAATCGGGCAGACCTGCCCAGCTCTTCATCATATTTCCGTTCACTCACAAAGTGCTGCAAAAATACAGACAAATTAACAGTGATTTGCATTCTGAGCAAAACACTGTATGGATGGTACAGAAACCAATCAGTACTTACCTTAAGTTCACTTCAAGGCTCAGCAAACTCTTGACCCTGCCCTGTACGCAGGATCTCTATGCAGAACCAAGTATTTTCCCATCCTTACCAAATTACATGTCTCACAGCCCAGTGATGGGTGGATCACACCCACACTTGGGAAGTGGGTCATTTCATTGGAGTATATGCATTTGATCACTGAACCTGAAGCTATCAGGTTTACTTGTTAACTGAGTCTGATAAATGATATGCAAACAGCAAAACTTCCCACTGCTACACTCATGAGGGGATAGCTTACACTTCTCTGATAGTGTCTGTACGCTGCTCAGAGGTGCTATAGTGCTTTAAGAAGGTATGCTTTCCCCATGGAAAGCTAGTTACCCTTTGGCCCATGGCAGGAATGAACAGCCTGGGCATTTTAACACGACAGCTCTTTCTTGGCATTTATGCTAACAGCTGAAATACCCAAGCAGAAGTGAATGCCTGACCTTAATTTCAGCCCTGAGTTCAGACAGTTGTGCTTCAGCCATGTGACTGGCTAGGTCTGTCAGTCTCTTCAGCTCCTCAGCTTTCTTCTGCCGAGCAGTCAGGATTTCCACTGCCAAATACCAATAGTCAATAATTAATGCTATGAAGGTAAATTGCTCTGTAATTCATTACTCTTTGGGCATTAACACTGTATGTCACACATGAGACAAGCACACACATCTCGGTCCCCTGACTTCAACTGGACTTGCAATATGCTGCTTGCGCAGATAAAGTCAATCAGTGTATGTAACTGAACTGCCTGATGTTGAAAAAGATCTGAAAATGGGATAGCTGTCAGAAAATCAAAGTTAAATCAATCCTTCAATATTTAGACAAACAGGGGCAGAGACATGTTGTTTTGAGTTTTCCAGTGCTTTATCACAAAAAATCAGGGAGCCTTCCATGGAGACATGGAAAGAAGCATTACATTGAGTAAACAGCCTGTTTCTGAAGACATGCTATATTCTATTTACACAGGGGCATTTCAGTTCCTCTGAAAAAAATCTGTTCATATATAGTTGTATTGGGTTTGCGTGCCAAGGTTTTGGTAGCAGGGGGGCCTCAGGGGTGGCTTCTGTGAAAAGCTGCTAGAAGCTTCCCCCACATCTGACAGAGCCAATTCCAGCCAGCTCCAAGACGGACCCACCGCTGGCCAAGGCCGAGCCAATCAGCGACAGTGGTAGTGCCTCTGTGATAACATATTTAGGAAGGGGAAAAAAAGAGTTGCTGTGGCATAGAAACTGCAGCCGGAGAGAGGAGTGAGAAAATGTAAGAGAAGGTCGGCGAAGAAGGAGCCGGAGGAGGTGCTCCAGGCGCCAGAGTAGAGATTCCCCTGCAGCCCATTGTGAANCTGGCAGGACTTGTGACCCCGCAGGGAACACATGCTGGAGCAGTCTGTGCCTGAAGGACTGCATGCCATGGAAAGGACCTACGCTGGAGCAGTTCGTGAGGAACTGCAGCCCGTGGGAAGGACCCACGTTGGAGAAGTCCGTGGAGGACTGTCTCCCATGGGAGGGACCTGACGGTGGAACAGAGGAAGAGTGTGAGGAGTCCTGCCCCTGAGGAAGATGAAGCAGCAGAAACAACATGTGATGAACTGACCGTAACCCCAATTCCCTGTCCCCCTGCGCCGCTGGGGAGGTTAGGTAGAGAATCTGGGAGTGAAGCTGTGCCCGGGAAGAAGGGAGGGGTGGAGGGAAGGTGTTTTGAGATTTGGTTTTATTTCTCATTACCCTACTCTGGTTGATTGGCAATAACTTAAGTTCATTTTCCCCAAGTCGAGTCTGTTTTGCCCATGATGGTAATTGGTTGAGTGATCTCTCCCTGTCCTTATCTCGACCCATGAGCCCTTTGTTATATTTTCTTTCCCCTGTCCAGCTGAGGCGGGGGGAGTGATAGAACAGCTTTGGTGGGCACCTGGCCTCCAACCAGGATCAACCCACCACAATAGCTTAAGTTAAAATCACCAGCATTGCTGTTTTGCTTTCAAGTACAGAATATATACAATCGCCATTTCTACAGCAAAGCAGTATTACAAAGGCCAACAGTCTTTATGAAAAAATACTAAATGTTCACTACTGCCCATCTTGTATACTTTATGTAGGGAAGGGGTGAATAGTTACCTTCTTATAGGAAAAGATTAGTCATGAACCACAAAGCAACAGTCCACTTATGTGCAGGATAACGTGACACTACAATTCTGGTGGAAAATGAAATACTCTAGTATTTATAGTGCAAACTATTACCTACATGGCGACTCAATGTAAAAGCAACAACTGATTAATTAGCTGGTGGGATCAGCACTTATGGCAGAGAGGAAAGATAGCATTTAAATGTAAAATAATAACGATCATAGTCTTTTGTCTAGAGCTTATGCCTACAGTCAGGGTGAGTGGTAGTTGTTGTAAACTATCCTAAGGACACAGACTCTATTATAGCTGTGGAGACTGTGGCTTCTTTGCCTTCTTTTGCCACAAATTTCCAGAGCAGACTTGGCAAGTCACCTAACCAGCTCATACTTTGTAATGCCATTTTTTAGGTGAGAATTAATAACATTTCACAGAGAGTTTGTTTCTCAACCCACTATCATTTATTTAAGCAGATGGCACCTTCTTTTGAAAGGATCATAGAATGGTTTGGGTTAGAAGGGACCTTTAATGGTCATCTCGTCCAACCCCGCTGCAATAAGCAGGGACATCTTCAACTAGATCAGGTTGCTCAGGGCCCTGTCCAGCCTGGCCTTGAATGTTTCCAGGGATGGGGCAGCTACAGCCTCTCTGGGCAACCTGTGCCAGTGTCTCACCAAGTACAGCATGGTCCAGCAGGCGCAGCTTTGTGTGAGCAACCAAACCATATCAGAGAGGAGCGTGTGTCACACAGGGAAGGGAAGGCACAGGGTGGCTACAGTTCCTTTAGCCCTGTTGGTAAATCTGTGCTTACATTATTACTTATGCTAAGAACAGGTGTGTATCTATCTCTCTAGCTGATCTTTAAGCTTCATTTTTGTGGAATACAGTCTACAAGTCTGAGAAACTTTTATCAGATTACATTAACAGTCTACTAGCTGTTTTTCTTTGTCCAATAGCTCTGCTTTATTGCGTATTCTAGGTAATGCTAATATTGTTTCTCCCCAAGGTCAGCATCCCCTTTGCTGATGTGGCAGCCCAAATCATATGATCTCATCTCATACCGGCACTTACCTCTGCACTAGATGCCAGACAAATACCCATTTTAAAAAAAAAACCCTGAAATTATCACACTTGGAAATTTTCCCAGTATTGACAGTAAGAGTAAGATTACCCACATAAAATAGTCCTCCAGTGCAGCAAAGAGATGTGAAAAGAAATAGTAATATACATCTTGGTTAGCATGTTACTGTCCTCTAACACCTTTTTGCCTAAAGTTCTGAAGGCACTTCGCAAGTCTACAACACCCTTGAGAGACAGCAGAAACTACATTGTTAAAGACAGGTACAGGGGCCATCCGGTGCCACATGTGCAATCAACATGAAAGCAGGGAAATAGAACCTGCCATGTACAAATGCAGCACTTTGCATGCCTGTCTATAAGAATTAGGTTTACTTTCCACAAAAATTACTACTATACCTGGCGAAGATTAATGAAGGCGCCCTATGATAGCATCAGCCCTGGATGGTGGATTTCAAAAATGTGATTTTGTTTATGCAGTTAGGGCTTAGATCTATGTCTGCTGATATCACTGGGAATTTTACCATTGGTTTTCCTGGGCATGAGTGCATGCCCTGTAGATGATTATGGCTACCTGGTCTCTGCAGGTAACCAAAAAGCTGCTGATATGTTTCCACCCACAACTCCTCCCAAGAATAACACAGAACTCCAAATCCACATCTATTTCATGTTAGTGCTAGAAAAGTTAGCATACAAAATTCCAAACACAAACTAATGCCAATCTTTGCTGTAAGAGCTCATACCTTTTAGTTTCCACACATATACAACTGCAAGAGACTTAGCTAGCAATGGAGGATTTAAATGATTTTTTAAAATAAAAATTTAACTAGTATACATTTGTGAACTAAGTGAGAGTTCTATATGCAAATGAAGCATTCAAGAATGTTACACGTATATTTGTGACCCTCCTTGGAAAGACCTTAAATTCACAAATCAATAAAAGTATTGTATGCGTACATAGCAGTGATATTTTCATGTGCCAGGCAAAGTATCATTCCAACCATACATCAGTTAATCTTCAGTTTCTCACTTAGCCTTCTCTATTGAAACACATCCCCTTGATTACTGGGCCATGAATACCATATCTCGGATGGGGTATAAGACAGATATTGTGGTGTCCTAATACATGGCTCATCTTGGTTTTTTTCTTTTTCCAAACCAGAATACTTATACCTTACCTATGCAAAAAACAGAGACGACATGAAAGCCTGGAATCAGATCAACTCCTCCAGATAATTAAGAAAAAAGATTCCAGTAAACATCTAGTTTTTGACTTTTTATTGTTCTAATTCATAAGCTTGATCACTATCCCTTAAAGCTATGCAAGGCTACACAATAACCTGTTCCCCATGTAATTTCCAGTATTCTAACTCATATATGTAATATAAGCAAGCAAACAGCAATTAAGAAATGGAAACAAAGTAGTT
>VYZV01022094.1:3846-18366 GCA_013401275.1 Pandion haliaetus | reverse complement strand
CTACTCGGCCCCAATAGGATGATCATGATCAGACCACAGTGCTAGCAGTATTGAGAACTACTCAAAGCCTGGCTCAGCAGTATCTCCCGGGAATGCATTTTCTTTCAATGCTTCTTAGTGTCCACTTGATACCAAAATATTATATCAAGCTGTAAAACTCCAGGGCACAGGCTGCAGCCATTGGTGTGCTGTGGAGAACTGGATACTGAGTGCTATAGGAAATTTCTGCACACTCATGTATTTGGCCTCTAGCAGAGCGAGGAACAGAATGCATTTCAGATCTAAAGACACTTCAGGGAAAACATTCTTCTAATTCCTTCTTCTCTAGTTATGCTATTTCTCTTGGATCATCTATAGATGTTAGGAACCAGGGTTAATATCATAAACATACTTCTTCAGATGAGGTTCTGGAGAGGTCATACCCTTGTCAATTTTTTCTAATTACTCCCAGCACTAACAATCTATCAGGCTTCAGCCATCCCTTCTCTTTCTATCCAATATCAGCATTTGAGACTATTCCATATACCATCTGAGACTATTCCATATACCATCTGAGACTCCTGTGACAAACACACAACTAAGCACCACCACTTCCCTTTCTGAATGTACCTGAATTCATGCCTGAATCATCAGTCTGTAGGATCCCCTGCTGTAGTAGTGTTTGTCAGTTCTGCTACAGGTGTTCAGTTTTTTTATGATACATTTATAATACTCATTGGAGCAAATACTGGGACTCAAATACCCTCTCCCATTGACCAGGCTCAAGGACAGATCTGAATCAAGCAAGTCATACTCCATGACTGATGCTGGAGCCAAAAGAGAGTAACACTACTACCTCTTTCTTTCCTGTCTCCCTTTGCCACACCTCTCTTCTGAAAGGACTGATGCTGTTCTTCTCTTACCCCTCACTTTTTCAGCATCAGGATCTGGGTACCAAACTCTAGCTATCAACGTCGTATCATTGTTCACCACAGGTGAATATCTGTAGTTTGGCGCACAGGCTTCAGCACTGTTTGATGTTAATATCCAGATTAAATTTTGAGATGGGGTTCAGGAAGGAGACAATTTTGTTGAAGGAACACAGCAAAACAGAGGCTTAACATAGTGGACATACAAATGGGGCCAGGACACAGGCAGTGCTTGTGCTGTAGAGATATGAGATGCAGTAGAAGAGATAGCAGCTCTCTAAGAGTCATTTTGCTGAAGCAATTCTGAAGACAAGAGCAGAAGTGTCCTATTGCTGGTCAAACGGACAGTACTCGTGCCTTGGACTTATGTGGGCTGGCAGAATTCACACTAGTATACAATGGCAAAAGAGCCACAAACGCCAAACTGCAGTAAGCTGCTAGCACAGCAATGACAGGGGTAAATTACGCTGACAGCTGCCTCATGTCACAGTTTCATACGCAGAACAAAGTCTGAATTTGTTCTGACATTAGTGGAAAAAAATTAATCTTCCTCTAGTTTACTGCATGAAATTTAGTGCTTGCACAGTGAAAAAGAAAAGATATTTTCAGTCAGCTGCAATACCTCAAAATCCCACTAAAATTATTAAAGTTATTAGTGCCTCTTCAGAAAAGCTGCTTCAGATTGCCAGGCTGGCTGATTTATAGCTTTACTGATGAGAATCACAAGGGTTCCAGATGACCAGAATCTTCTCTTTCCTTCTGCCTCTTTTAGGCATTATGATAAACCTATTGTGCCTGAAGAGATGGGGAAATAAAAAGACCAAGCTGACATGGAGGCAAACTCACTGATACAACTCACAAAGGTAAGCCAAAGCTGCATGGCACAAAGGTTACTGTTAAGAGTGTAATGCAAATGAGTCCTTTCAAAACCCTGTTAAACTCCCCAAAATGCCAATTTTCTCCTCACTCTCTCCTGAGCCAGCTTTGTGCATAGTTTGAGAACGAGTGTTGTTTCGGAGACTAAGGAAGACACAGTCAGCTGTGGCATTCTGAACAACCGCAGCGGGGCTCTTCATCTGGAAGGGGCAAAGAGCTATTTTTTCATGGGCATCCTCTGGGGTCTGGTTCAGCAGGTGAGACGCTGGAACACCGAGGTACAATTCAAGCCCTTTTTTCATGAGGAAGAGAGCTGGTTATGGGACGCTGCTGGAGTTTGACAGCTTAGGCTTCAAAAAAACCACAACACACCATTCTCCAGTGATATGCTGTCAGTGGGCTTTGGAACAGACGCCAGTAGCTCCTTAGAAGTTGCGCTGGTTAACAATCTGCTGACAAGCAAGTTTGAGGGATGTTAGTATTGTCACTGTCTCTGCTATAGCTGAGCTGAGGTTACATGCAAGTTCATGGAATAGTCCTGATAAACTCAGCATTGCTCTTAAAAGCATTATGCTTTATTTCCTGTACACATTTCCCTTCTAGCACGAATATATTTGACCCACAGGTGGGGTGAAAAGATAACTGATAAGAACCTCTAAGCCCATTGTGTATTTCCCAAAAGAATCCCTCACCTCAATCCAAAAATCAGAACTGTCCCTGTCAAACTTTCAGTACAAGGAACTAGAATGAAGTGATGAGAATGTAAATATAAAGCCCAATCACCTGTAATGGGTGATTACAAGCTGTATAGGATTACTGAATAGCCATGCTATTTTGTAAGTGGAGAAATGATACTTTAAGTTTCCTTTATATTAATAAACCTGTAGAAAAAGCTGTTGTTAGATTACATATTTTGCAATATCTCAGTAAATTATATTCTTTCGGCGTTAGCGCAAAAGTATTAAAATGGTGCTTGAAGGTTGTTATTTGATCACTGTATTAGCACATGCACAGTGTTTCCACAGCAAACCAGATTACATGAATTTTCATTCTGACCACAAATACAGCCTGACAATAAGCAGATAAGCAAAAGACAGAATAAATCAATTTAACTTAAATCCTTCCCTCTGCAGTGTACCATCTTGTAAAAGTAAAAACGCCCAAAGGCTTTTAGTTATTCAAGTTTATTTGGTGTTATTCTTTATCTACCTTCACTAACACTGTTCCCTTTAGCAGTGAGCTAGCACAGTGGGGTCTGCTAAAGCCATCACAATTAAAGGTCTATTTGTAAAGAGATCTTAAAAGAAAAATGCAAACAGTTAGAAATTTATTGCTTGATCATAAAAATGTGTTTAAGCTGAAAACTGTCACGGAAAACCTTTTCCTGAAAGAACACTTCTAAATTTTATTTAATTAGAAATGAAGGCATCACCTCAAGATTTGGCAGTTTTAACAATTGTATGAGTTGTACCATGGCTCGTTAGCCTCCTGCACGTTTTTACATAAACTGGTAAAGTATTTCCCTCCTATTTGAGTCTCAGTTCTGATCTGAGTACTGAGGTACCTGAGTATCTTACTGGTTTTAGACATTTTAGCCTAAACACACTTTGGCAAGGCAGAAGACTGTTGTCCCTGTTGTTGAGCTCCTGCTACCAAAGAGAAGTAACTCCCAAAAGTACCCTGAAAAGTGGCCACAAAGAAAGGAAAAGAGTCTGGCTCTTTGGTCTAACACCTGTTGAAATTTTTGGAGGTATTTATACCGTATATGTGTTTAATAAGTTAGATTTCTCCTTAGCCTGACAGCAATGAGATCGGAAAGGATAGATTCACTTTTCATCCACAATGACATGCACAAAAGCAACAATCTACCCACATGGCCCCAAAAAGCACACGTGCTTGTGTTTTACTGAGGATGACAAACACACTATAGATGACTGGGAGGGAAGAGGGGAGACACAAGGCCATAGAGTATGAACAGCGGGCTAAGAGACAGTGTAATCCACCTTTGGCTTTCACCTCTGTAATCTGTCTTCACAAGCTTAGTAAAAAATATGGGGACATTATGTATCTCATTGATATGTAACTCCACCCAATTTCAGGAGCTCCGTCTGTTCTCTCCACTAATACACAGCAAGGGTAATCCCAAACTGCCGGAGGTCGCGAGAAGAGTGAAGCACAAGCCCCTCTCCCAGTGCTGCAGCTCTGCAGGGTCTGCAGGCAAGTAGCCAGTCTGAAGCCAGAGCTGTTGGATTGGGTCCTCCCAGACCCCCCAGGCAGTAGGGGCAGGGCCCAGGGGCCTCGGTAAAAGCACTGGTCTTTGAAGGTACCTGAAAACCCAGCTGGGCCTGAGGAAACCTAAATGCTTGGGAGAACATTTTTTCCTTCTCTGCACTGGCAAGGTTATGGACTGATGGGCAAACATCAGAACAAACTGCAAGAGGATTTGAAAATCTGTACTTTAGAGGCGTAAGGACTACCAAAGGTTGGCTGGAAGACAGACAGAATGCTAACAAGGACTGCCCGGAAACGCACAGAGAAACAGCACAGGAACTCTGTTCAGTGCAAAGCAATACCAGTCCTGGCCTTTCCAGCCATCTGTCCATGCTCTGAACTACCACATTGCTAACACAAACAGGCAGCTCTTCATCTGGTGCCACTGATTCTGGGCTATGGGCAACAGAAAACCATCATCTTTACAGTTTGCCAGGTAGGGGTCCCAGAAAGGGGATGACTCTGTTCACTCACTGCTCTGCAACTGTGAGCACTGGCAGCGTTGCTCATCACCCAGCACTGAGTTAGTACAGACCCAACTATGTTCTTCTAAATTACTTCTTCCCCCATTCAACCACTCCTCTGCTTTGATTTTAACTTAGAAAACAACAGAAAAACTGCTTTATCTTCCCCAAACATACAGTACGTGCTTTCTAGTTGTTCTCTGAATGTATTTTAATATATTTTAAAATTGTTAGTATTGCCAAACTCCATTTTCCCAGCATTATGTCAATTTTTTATCCAGCCTATGGTAGAGCTTTCAAGTGCTTTTTGTTCACTCAAAAAAAAATCATCGACTGTGTTGGTTTTCATACTCTTTATAAAGCATTGGACATACCAATGTGTTTGAGACACAAAGAGTAGAGGAAGCTTGTCTTTCTTTGGGCCAGTTCTGCATGCAGTGTAATTAAACCTGGCCCTTTCTATTTTCTACAGACTATTTTCCATTTGCGGTTAGAAGCAGACCATATGGGCAAGTAGCAGATGTTTCTTTTTAGTTCTCCATATGACTGTGTGGATGCCCAATATGTGAAAATTATTTTCTGGCAAAAGGTGTTATAGGGAACTGTGGCTCCTTTTGTGCTCTGAACATTTCACTCAGATTTCCTGAGGCTCTCCTTTTATCCCCAAGATCATTATTCAGTCTCCTGGTGGAAAAGTGAAAACACAACTACAGCATACGGGTTTTAACCTTGGCAACAAATATCTCAAGCGCACTCTAGTGAAGGGGGAGTTCACCTAGCTTTTCTGACTTCCCTCTGCAACTTAAGCACTATTTGGTATTCTTGTTTTCCTTGCCCTACACTACTGTGAGACATGGCTATGCTCTGACATGTTTTACATCCAAGCAATAAGTGGAGCAATATGTCCTCACTCACACAAAGGTATTCCTGAAAACCATACACCGAAGCTAGATGCAATGAGGAGATATGCTGGTTCAAGGAGTACTGTTAGAAGGATCTTCCTCATACTTTCAGGTGCACGTGTGAGTCTGAGAAAAAGTGCCCTTCAGGTTGCTCTGCCCAGCACTCTCACAGCCTTAGGGAAAGCAATGTCATAGAAAGCCCTGCAAGAGCAGGAGTGACAAGAATGCTAGATCACAGCGGAAACACGATCCACGTGAAACTGCAAAAGACATCTTGCAGAGCCGGGCAAAGTGCCCTGCCTAGTCCAGCCCATGGCCTGTAAAATGCTTTGGTGTCTTCTGGCATGAAAAGCACTGCATAAAAGCAAGTCGTTATCACTTGTTCTGAGCATGTAGAGAATTACTCCAGTTGGCAAGAACTCCTGGGAGGCTCTTTAAGAAAGAGAAAGTGAGCCCACTGCAGTGTTTTTAAATACACATCTTTCTGGGACTGTCTTTTGGCCGCATTGCATCGAAAAGTTAAAACCAGAAGCAAGCATTGCATTTTCTTTTCCAAGCATTTAGAGGTGTTCACAGCACACCTGCTCCCTACCACTCCTGTTTTAGATTGTGGGAGGGTGGTATGCACTGTTTTGCTAGACAGGTGACTTTAAATTGCAGCACAGTACTGACTGAGCATGTTCAGGAGTAACTTCCCTTCATTGGTTAGGTCAAGCTGTGAAATACTGACCCAGGCAGAGACATGGACTTCCACTGGCAACTATCACTCAACAATTTCTGCTGCTAAAAGGAAAATTTCTTGTGAATCTTTCTGCTGAAGATTTCAGGACATCTTAGGCCACATGTGCTATTCATTTATCTCCATAATAATGGTTTGATAATCAGTCTGGAAGTAGGAGGAAGATACATGATGTTATCTTTGCACTTCATCCTTTCTGTGACTCGTAAAATCATGAAAAGATTAAAAAAAAAGAAAAGAAAATTATTAGAAAATCCAAAAGATTTCTGACTCTTGAAATGCAGTTTTGATTCTGACCTTGACAGTAAATGCAAAAAGGACACAAAAAGGGTCTTTTATCCTATTGCCAAAGGAAAAAAAAAAAAAAAACAAAAGAGACAACAGAAAGTAGTATGCATTTCAGCATTCAGCTGCAACACAAGATTAAAGCTTCTGACTTCATTTAGCTTCACTAAAACCCCTTAGGTGGTGACAGCTGTGTGTAACAGGAACCAGTTAAGCTCCCATCTAGGTTACAGTATTGAGCCCATTCAAGTATTCCCTGCAGTTCTGACCACAGACAGCACTTAGTTGCTGTTGTATGTTTATCTGTTGCACATCTCAACCAGTTCACTCTCCAGCAGCAACTGCAAGAACAACTTGCAAAAAGCTTCAGAATCACTATCACAAAGGAGACCAGATATCATTGTCGTGTCCCTGCTTTTGCTTACTCCATAGCATTCTGGGAGCAACAGTCTAGCTGAATTGCTTCATTTTCCATTGACAGACAAATTGACTGTGCCACACTGAAATTCCCATGCCCAAGGAGGGTGACAAATATGCAAGAGGCTGGGTGCTCACTTAATTACCTTATCCTCCCACTATCACTAGTGACGCTTTGTTCAACTTTGAAGCAAGGAAATTGCCATGTAAAAAACACAAACTAAACCGTTCAGACCAAGAACACGACGTGTTGACTGTATGAGGTCTGAGGCTATATCTATCACTGGTTCTGGTGATTTCTACTCAAAACCAGTGAATCTAGAGCAGTTGGCAGCAAGTTTTTGTAAATGATGCACTCAAGACAGCTCTTCCCATCTTTTCCAGAGTTTAAGCCACAAGGCCATATGAAATATCCCCAAACTTTTTAATTTTAGCAAAGGTGTTAAGTCATGCATTTTACTGTTTAAACCAAATTTTCCCTTCATTCATTTGAAGAAAAACCTAAATATTAGGCTTAGGAGCTGCCAAAAGCAATGTAGCCCACACTGAGGTTTCCATAAACATGTCCTGACATTATACTGTCCTTGTTGCAACGTTATTCTATGTGCATGAAATTGCTTTGTGAGGCCTGAATGTTCAGAGCACAGATCTGTTACATTCTAGAGCTTCTAGCCACCTCCATTCCAATAATTAGGCACTGAAGCTGGTAGGAGATAAATTAAATGAAGCTTATTCAAAAGTTTTCCAGGCTATTTTTCATCATTTTAAGTCTACTTGGATTTACATACTCTTTTGGGATGACTTTGTCTTTTCCCCTATTAAACTTGCCTATTAAGTAACACGTTTTAGCATTAGGCAATACACTTTAGTGTTTTTTCAAGCTAAAACATGAATACATAAAAAATTAAGGATTTCAATTCTGAATTTACTAATATAGCATCTCCCACCACATTCTTAGATCATGATAGAGTTGTAAGCCTGTTCCATGACCAGGGTGACTATCATATAAAGATTGAATTGACTGTGACATGTGACATTATTTATTTATNATCAGCGAAAGCTAATGCTGGGTTGAGAAAAAAAAAAAAAAAAAAAAAAAAAGAGAACTATGCAGCAAATGAGACCCAACTATGAGTTCACTCAGAGAAAAGGTCAGAGCCTTCTTAGCAGAAACCATAAATCTTTTAAGTTTTCTAAAATCATACAGAAACACCTCTCAGAACTACCAAAAAAAGGTGCAAGGGGTTGATGAACTGCACTTAAATTTTCTATACCAACAATATAATTACTACATTTTAGTTCATGAGCAAACATCACTATACTGGCTCCAGAGCACTCCTGACAACAATATGCAGATCAGTACAACTGGTGATCACAGCCCATATTGACTGGAGTACAGAGACAGAAACGAAGTTCTCCCTGCCAGACAGTAAGGTACCCTGGCAGCTCAGTGCAACAGAACCTTCCACAAAATCAGTTCAGTAGCACTTGCACTTTCTGCCCATACGGAAGCAGAGCCCCAGTGGCACTGATGTCACTTTAGATGCGTCACTGAAGAGAATGAATACACCACTGAAGTCCAGAGTTAACAAACTTCTGCCAATACTACAGCACTTTCATAAGATAAGTTCATAAAAAGACTGACATATATTGTGGATGAATTAAGGGTGAAAGGTTTTTGTACTCTTCTGTGATTTATAACTGAATCTTGTACATTTTAATATGATTTTTTCTGTTTACTGCAACACTGTATAATATGCAGGTTTTATATGGCATCTATGCTTAACAAAAGGCTGAACAAAACTCAGACCAGAAGATATTTTTCTACGACAAATATATACAAAATATGCACCTTGCTACTACAGCAATTATTTCTGCTACAAATTTTCAAAGGGTGTAGACATATATGCTGAAGATCAGGTATAACCAAAATTATAATGGAAAAAATTTAGAAAAAAGGAAGGGACAAAAGAATGAGGAAAAAGAATGAACTAGAGAGGATAACTGGAAATGAAGTGATGGATTGGAAAATTAGAAAAAACTATGAGGGAAAGAAAAAAATGGTGGCTGAGAAGCAAAGATGATGGGAAATGAAGAGACAGTAAAGGACTGGCTGCCAAAGAAGGTAAGATCAAAGAAGAAGTATAGAAAGAATATAGTTAAAGAAGGTAAAAGGGACTTCAGAAAACCCCATAAACAGGATTTTTGGAAAAGCTTTCATTTGCTCAGATATGCTGCCGCTGAACTTTATACAAAAGAATTAGGTCAAGATAGATCACTTGGGGAGGGGGAAAAGCCATAGTGAGATTTTTTTCAAAGAACTGTAGTTTTATGTACGTATGTAAGCATACACTTACGCATATATTACTTCCTGGTTGGTAAGTTACTTAATGGCACCACGTATTTTTTTGACGAAACCAAATGCTGCAAACAAACAGTGTGTAAGTGACCCCTCCCCACCAATGCCAGTGATCTAATTAGCCTCTCTTTTCTCACGTGGTGCTGATGGAGCTCTCAAGCTGATTTACCTACCAGCTGTGTAATTCTGCAAAAGCAGCTTTGATCTTCTTCACTGAATTATCCACCTCCTCTTTGATCATCATACGATATCTGGTTAGAGAAACAGTGCAACGCTGCAAGTCTTTTACTGATTTTTCAATGTTTGGCCCTAAAAGAGAAAACAAAAGTTGCACAAAAAAGTCAGAAAGCTGGTTTTGGCTTTTCTGAATGAGGGAGCAGGAACAGTTCAACATTATTTGCCCACATTAGGATGAAGTGACTATCCTAGTGAAGTCCATAAATCCAGCTTTTCCATAGTCCTTCCATGGTGCTCTTCAGTTTCTAAACATGTTTGCTCAAATTCATTCCCCAAATCAAATAAATATTAAAACAGTACTACTAATCCAAATTATTTAAGTTTCATTTAATATAATGTTAAATAGACCATAAATTGTTCTGCTTTTTTTGTTGTGCTGAACATGATTCTGCTCTCACTTGCCAACACATCTCTTCTTCATGTACGTGCTTTTCTTTTTTCCTAAAGTTCTCAGCTGTTTGATCCCCTCAGCACACAGCAACCAGGGATCCAATTTACCTCTTTTTTTGACTGAATCATCTGTCCTTGTTTCACGTTGGGATGGAGCATTGGATGATTTAACTGAGGAAGATTTTGACTTTGGCCTGCTTAGGTTACACTGGAGTTGAACTGATGGCTGAAGAGACTCATGCTGTTCTACTCCATTCATGGTCTTTGGTTTTAAATCCACAGATACTCTCTGGTATTCTCGTTCTTTGTCTGCAAGAAAACATTAAGGTAGAAAACAGGGATTTATAAGATTAAGAAAGATATAAAGCCTTATTGTTGAGTCTGAATGACTTTATGTTTATAAACTGGAAAAATCAAGGTTTTTTTTCAGTGGCACACATTCTACAGGATCTCAGAAAGCAATGACAGAACAGAAACAAAATGGTTTTGGTTATTAAACACTAATCTGAACACATCTAGATTTCAACAGTCTAAAAAGAAAAACCCATTTAGAAAAAAAAAAAGCAACTGTTCCATGCCGATATGAAAAAATACCTCATAACATGAAAAGCATACTACCAATTGTAATCTTTGCCCAAATATTAAAAGAACAGAACCAGAGAGGAAGTCTGCTATGGAAAGCATGAGACTAATGTTGAGATTATATAGAGAGAGTTATATCTCATACAAAAATGTTTATAATTTAGTCAGCATTTTAAAAGCACTGATTAAACATTCCCACCTGAAATACTTACCTTGCCTGACTATGGATTTCTATCAAAAGCAGCTGCTAAGAGGGACCAAGCAGGAAATGAAACAATGACAAAGATCAGGCTCCTGGGTTCAACAGCTTCAGAGGGATAAGATAACAATGCCTGAGCCTGTTTGGCTGCCACAAGAAGACCTGGTTTACTCTTTCCAAGACTTCAAAGGTATTCAAGATATCAGCATCATGACAGAGGGGCAAACAACCAAACGGCTATCAAAACTGACAGGTAAGGCCAGCTATTACTGCCACTGTGAATTTTAGTTCAGGAAATATGCACAGAAAATGATTCATTGTGTTAACTCATTTTTCTAGTCTTTGTACTCTGATAAATGAATGATAGTTTGTTCAAAGATGTTCTTTATGCATCACTTTATTCAGCTGATGTTGTGTGGTGTCTGGAGAAAAGGGGTTTGTCAGATTAACATCTGGATTATAGCCCACGGAGTGGGATTAATACTACTGGGGCTGAAGGATACCACCTGGACAGGGCCAGGATATCAACTAGTGACTGCTTTGTGCCCTGGCTGAGCACTAGGATGGGTGTAAAGTACATCTTGGTATGTTTCTATGACAATCACATAATGCCAGAGGAACAAGGAGGAACATTAGTGCCCATGTTTCTTAGACAGCTTTTGTTTATGGGCTTTAAAAGGTGAGTCTGCAAACAGAAAAAGTATCTTACATAAAATAGTATCTAAGAAAATAGCCAAAGAAGTTAAAGAAGCCTGTGTATCTGTGAGAGCAAGAAACACCAGGTATGCAGCACTCTGAACATATCAAAGGTTCAACGCAGATACCAGTCTCTCACATAGCTAGTTCTGAGATAACTGCTGTTAACCCCATGCAACCTTAGCTGCATCTCACACCAATGCAGACAGCTTTGATTTATAAAGAATGTTATTTCTACTGTCAGTTGAGGCTGGCCTTGCTAAATAACTCCAACAGTTAGAATCAAGCAGTCTATCAGCTAAGCTATAGAGAAAGGCCAGGGCTACTGGGTTCTGTCCCCGAGATTAGATATTTTGAAATTTATTGTTAAAGTGTAAAATTATTACTTGCTGCATTTAATTAGCAGCTTTGGTATACTTGTCAAGACAAATGACAAACAGACAGCTTTTTGACTAAAGAAAGTCATCTAGAACAATGGTTATACTCCAAAAACTTTTTAATCATCTTTTGTCTGCAATATGCTTTGACACTGTTTATTCCAAAATGACACACGAGCTACTTGAAACCCAGCAGCAAGATGACCAACATAGCCTAGCAAACAGTACCTTGGTATGCTGCAACTGAACTTTCAAATTTGATTGCAAACAGTCAACACAATTAAAAATGGATTGAGAAATTCTGCATCAAATCTCTGAAGACTTGGGCCAGCTAAGAAACATGTGTAACAAAATCTAGGGACAAAGTCTCTCTCAAATACTTGAAAGAGAAGTCAAAGGTTTGGGTGATAGTAGCTACAAGTAAACTGCTGCAGGATTCAGTACATGGTGGAACTTCAGCACTAGTCTAATGTGTGACCTCTGCTGTATTAACTGTCAAGTGTTACCAAACCTGCCAGTAATGGCAGCAGCCCAAATAAACTTGCTTTGAAATCTGCTGAGCTGCCATCTTTGAAATGAGTTGTTTAATCTTTTTATAACAGCTTGCCACTCAAAATCTTTTAAATAAAATGAACCTCAATGGATTCTTTGGCTGAAAGAAGAAAAAAAAAACTTCCCTTGAGATATTAACAGGAAGTTTGAAGGATTCACTAAAAATCATCCCACACTAAAAACAATTATAAAAAGTAGGAAAGAGATCAGTATCTGATTTATATCTGGCTTTACCCAAGTCCCTGCAAAAGCAACAGCATGGCAAGGCAACATTAAGTATCCCTTCAGTGGATTCATTCCCCTTCTTTACAAGGGCGTGCACAGAAAGGGTAGCTGTAAGTCCTTCAGATCCTGTGTTACCAAGGACTCTAAAAGGAGAGTTGGAGGGTTTGTTCCAGTCATAATTTTGAAGTAATCTTCAAGTTAATGGGGGGCCTTAATGGGGGCCTTTTCCCTTTCAAGATATTGAGAGGGAGAGCCCCTGAACTGACTCATAATTAAGTGAAACACTCCCTAAGGCCCTCCATGATAAGGCAATTTGGCTTTCTAGAATCTGTGCTTCATTTCCTCTAGCAGGTCTTGATTCCTTGTGGGAAACCATCACACAAAGAAGCAACGACTAAAGACTTCTCAGAAGAAGAAAGATGGAATAATGGCAAGAAATAAGCAGACCTGAACTAAAGGTAATAGCCATATGTTCTCCCCTATCATTTCCTAGCATGGGACACATTATGGAGAAACACCAGCTACACTACATCCTCCCTTCTGGTCCCTGAAGTCCCTTCCAGGCAGCTAGGATTTTATGGCTCTTAAAGACCTTATCTCACAGGTTGTGAGTTGGTATAAACAGAGCTTCAACCTCATGATCCTCATGGGGAGGTAAGCATAAAGGACTGTCAGCAGACACCTGACTATAATCCTTCTAAGGTGTGAGCTGTCTGAAGGTGATGGTGAAATGACTACAATACCATTAATTTGGTAGGGAAGAAACCAAAACAAACAAGCCAGACAAGGACAAAACAAAGGAGATTACAACACAAGAGAGAACAATATTAAACTGGTGCACTTTGGACTCACTTCAGCATTTGAAACTGCTTTAGAACAGTCTGCATGACTTGCTCAGAAACCATAAGGGCACAGCTGCTGGCCCCTGAGGGATCCTGATCACCCTTCTGTTTAGTTTCATGCACTTCAGCACAAATTTAACAATATGTACATAGGTGGCTTTTGACCTTAAGAAAGTAGCTATTACACTGGCTGCAAAGACAAGGATTCTAGTGCAACTAAAAGTGAAGAAGAAACACTTTCCTTCTCTGTATTAAATGAATTGCCAGGAACTTATGCAAGGAACTATGCAAGGGAAACTTGAATATTAAAGTTTCAGGTTTTCCTTTATCTCCATTTCCTTTCTTTTCTTTTCCACCTTCTTCTTTTATTTTATCCCTCTCTCTCCCTGTTTTTGAAACAGGGGATATGTGTAAAAGTTCATAAAAATTGTAAAGGTATGGTAATATATCATTTGTCACTTGTAAAAGCGAAGAAAAATTCTGAGATACTTTTTGCCCTTGGTATGTACAACTCTACACTGTATCATGTCAAAGAGCAAAAAAGGACTCAATTCGAATGCCACAGAAAAAGATCACTAAAAGCATGGGTATTCTTCTTGCAGTCATGCCTGTTAGCCCCTAGAAAACACTCCCCATGCATGGACAATTCAGTCTATGTATCTTTATTCATGCACGTATCATTTCAAAAAAAGCAACTCTAAGAAGTTTAACATGGGAGCTTGACACATTTATGCCACAAATGTTTATATCTTGCAGAATAAGTGGCAAGAATGCCTTTAGTATTATGGAAATGCAGAATTTTCTGGCTTATGGCATACTCTATCCAAAGTAAGTGGGAGTCTTTAGCAAGGGTGGGAAGAGTCTCTCTCATCCTTTGTGAGGCACCAAATTCTTAGGACAAAATTTCTGGATAAGTAGTTCGTCTATTTGGCTGCTGTAGGTTGCAGACTTTTCATTTAATTGACCAAAGTCACCTGGAAGCAGCAGAGAATTCATTTCAGGATAATTATCCATTTGGCACATTCCTTTAAAATGAGGTTTGAGAGCTGTATTTGCAACCACAGAAAAAGGGAAGGTTTGTTTTCACTGGTGGATCTGGACAGGCTGGATCGTTGGGCCAAGGCCAATTGTATGAGGTTCAACAAGGCCAAGTGCCAAGTCCTGCACTTTGGTCACAACAACCCCATGCAATGCTACAG
>VYZV01022093.1:74892-97921 GCA_013401275.1 Pandion haliaetus | reverse complement strand
TTTTTTTTAAATTTAAGAGGAAGCTCACTTCTGCATCTTTCCTACCCAGAATTTATTTTTCTTTAAATGAATCATCTACTTCCTGGTAACGCATTACTGTTCTGAACACACAAACCTACAGATGATACCTGATCAACAAGAAGAACTTCCTCTTTCAAACCACTATTATATTTTCTGTGTTGAATTAACTCTTGATTTCATGATCACAGGAACTTAAACAGAGGTCTCCAGGAAACAAAGCAATGGTCTTCACAGGTGTTTAGCCTGGCAAACACGGGATGCTGACTTAACTAAAGATCATTGCTAAAGAGGACAACAACCTCCAAATAAAAATACTACTAGCAGTATCCTGATCAAATGAGTATCTGTCTACAAAGAAAGTTAGCATGTAATTAGCTGCTCAGAAAGGTTTAAGTGAGTATCAATGATAGATGCATTCATAATATGCTTAACAGTCCTGACCCCCTGTTGTAACTTTACAAATATTTTTTTATACAGTCAATGATAAGAGTTACAAATTCAGTTCATCTCTTATCACTAATCTACAGACACACCACTACATTTGTTTAGTAGGTTGCAGGGCAGATAATTATAGAAATTTAACTAGTATGCAACTGCTAAAGAGTTTGAGGATAGTACATATATGGTCCTGGACAATAAAGACTGCTTGTCAATCTATACCAGACTCTCCCACACTGTGATTTGGACGAGAACAGCTTTCACAGCTATTGTAGCTATGTTTGACAGTCTTGGCTCACTCAGAAAAAATGTGTTTGTTCTAAGGAATACCTGATCCTGAGGCTTTTGTTCTGAGGCTCTTGTTCTCAGAATGGAAAGAGGAGGAACTAAGGACTGAATGATAGTCTAAAAGCCCTGTTAGCCGAATAGTTTAGCAGAAAGATTGGAAAAAGAGACTGTATCTTCAAGGCCCTTTCCCATCAAGTTAATCGGTAGTATACACCATATAAAATCTTATTTAAATTTGTATTTCAAATTTTCCCAATTATATAAAGGAGAACCAAGCATCTCATTATTTTCAATAAAGCCAATTTAGCAGGAATTGTTACATCAACAGTGCAATGAAAGCTGCTGAATGGCAAAGTGATGTATCAGAAAATGCAAACAAGTCTTTCCTTCCAACTTTTCACAAACCATGAAGAGGCTAGCTCTCATCATAAATAAAGTATAAAGCCTAAACATCTTCAAACTACAAAACAAAGGCGATTTGATTTTTCAGTATCCTGTTGAGAGCTTAAATAATAGAAAATTTTAGTTGCCTTTACATCCAGAATGAATTATGCCACCCAATATACATTCACATTTCCTGTTTGCTGTATTTGAAATATTGAATATTTGAATTATAAGAAGAAAAACCCAGACTTAAACAAGCCCAAACCTCGGTACCTGGACAGGTTGTGCCCAGGAGCTACACGGGACAGAAGGGCTGTTACTACCAGCCAACTTCGGTTCTTGGACCCTTTGAGGCATCCTGCGCAGGTACATGCAGACGGATGTGTCTGTTCCAGCCTTTTGGAAAATATCTTAGCAGATGCGGTATTGGGACTCAGTAAGAGGGCAACATATGGGAGAAAGCAGGGGTAAAGCTGAGCTGAATAGGAAGAACATGATGATACTCTGACGGAGTCACCCAGAACATATTCCAGATCAGACAAATACTACAATTACTTGTCTTTATGTGCCAGTTTAGAGTACTAACAAAGAGTACTAATAAAGGTCCTTGTCACACTACATTGTATGACTACATGAGAGGAAAAAGTATAAAAAGCAGAACAACTGCATCTCCACCACTTACCATATGAGAAAAAAAGAGCTAGATTAAAAATGCCCTTACATTAGGTGATCCATAATAATTTCATTGCTTTACTGACCTTTTTTGTATTTTAAATATGCTACATACTTGCTCTTTACATCTTAGAAAATTTTTAAAAGGGAAATTCCAACAAAATTTAAAATTAAAAAAATTTTTTGGTTCTTTTCCCAGATAGGAACAGAAACATTTTTATTGCCTCAAAGTGCTGCTTGGATGATATTAACCACAAATACAAAAGCAGGTCTCCATCACAGAAGATGTTATTGTTCAACAACAGAAACAGAACTTAACTCATTTCTTTCAATCTGGATAAGCCCCCAGGTGGGTACATCCAAATGCATTAATAACTGGCTTGCAACAAATTGGATTTACACCAGTTTGAAAATAGAACCTGCTTAAAGAAGGGGTGAAATTTCATGTGTACAGAGGGCCAAGGCAGTTAAAGAATTTAATGTCATTCCTGTAATTTGCCTGATTAGAAACCTGGCATTTTCCCTGAGGGGAAAAAATGACAGATTTAGCCTTTGCTATCTGTGAAATAAATATTAAGTCTCCCACTAACTCTAGCAGAAATAGGAACAAGCACTGTGTCCAACCCCGATGTCACTACCTTAACTGAATTTTAGCTGGGGCACTTGTGTTAATATTCTTAACATTTGTGAAGTGTTATTGTTTATTTCAGAACTGACCAACCGCTATTTTTATACTGCATTTGGAAAAAAGGAACCATCAGCAGCACAAAGCGATGTCACTAAACGTTATGCTGATGTAGCAAATTTACGTCCCATCTTTTTAAATACTTCTGGTTCTCTTGAAGGCTCCCTACCTAATTAGGAAATAGCTGACAGTCTAATTTAAAGATCTGTAAAACCACACCTGGCAACAGTACTGGCTGAACAATGAAATCCTCTTTTCTGGAAACTACTTGTTTTTAAACTATAGGCCCCACAGCCATGAAAGAAGTGCAGGGATTCCAGGTTGAAAGTTCATTTTGAACAGCCACATACAGGTTTGCTTTCCAAATCTATTTATTCTAAAGACACTTGGCAAGTTAATTGTACAGTCCACATGTTGTTTGTGATTTTGCACTTCTTGTTGCATTATCAGCTCCATAATAATCTCCTTATTACCAGCGAGCATGATGGTACTACTTATAAACACAGAAGCTCAGGGATATAGATCCCATGCTGAACAGAATCATATACTTTTGTCAGCTTCAGTAATTGCTTACAGGGAGATTCTCTACATTTCTCCCATGGGATGGCACACAGCAAATGAAACACTTCCCGCAAGCTCAGGATAGTATTCCACCCACATCAATAAACATGGGAAATAATGCACAGCAATTTAATAATGAGGCGCTCTCTCTTGGATAAGGATTTTCAAACAAATTACTAAATAAGACAAGTGTTAGTAATTTCTCTTAAATCTTGTAAACCAGGAGCTGGGCATTTTTGAGATGCATCCAGAGGAAAAGCAGTTTTACTAATGTCATCAGGGCACTCCGGTTTATAGCAGTCCTAAATGGTCTCAAGGCTTATACTTCCTGATGATCTAGAAAAACACACCTTCAAAACTGAGGCATTAGGACTGAACATTTCATTAATAGGTTTGCTATATGATTCATGATATAACAAGGTACTGAAAGAATGTCGCACCAACCCAGTAAAGGGGACTGCTGCTAATATAAAAACAGACAACAGAAACAATTTACAAAGAGCACACATAGCAAAAATGCGCTTGGAGAAAGGACAACATTCTCTAGGAGCAATGAACTGATTTTTCTGATGGTCAGATGTATTTAGTTAGCTCTGTAGTGAGCTAAGGGAAAGACTGCTACTTAATCCTACTGATGGCCAAACATATGGCCTTTGAAACAATAGCTGGTTAATTTTGCTAAGAGCTATCTATTTAAACCAAGCATAAACTGTCTTAGCCAATATAAGAAATGCTTGTCTGTTTATTTGGTTGTTGTTTTTAAAAAAACAATGTTAGAGGCATTAAATCTCATAACGTGCACCAGAAACAAGATCACTGTGGTTTTCTACCTTCTTTTTAGGATTCAAGCAAATCTCCTTTGACAACAGACAGCACCAGGGATCTTCATGCAAAGAACATGATCTTGTGGTTTGAGGAGAATGCTGTGTACTGCATGCCAGGAGTTGGAACTGGAAAAAGCTGTTCAAGACTACATTCTTCCAACTATGTCTTCCTTCATTAATATTTAGTAGTACATGTTTCATCACAAATACTGCACATCCCCCTTCTAATTTGTTCATTTCTGAAAACAGATGTTTAAAATTAAGACAGGCTTTTAGTTTGTCTCTGCTATTTTCTGTAGGTCTCACATGCTCCTTCCTGAGAAGACAGCAACAGTCATCCAGACTTTAATGCTTATTTTAAAAACAGCTAAGCTTAGCTAATGTTCTGAAGCACAGGTTTATTCTTTCTAAACGACTCAAAACTTTGGTGACTTTGGCATTTTTACACCTCTAATACTACATTACAAAAAAAGATAATTCTACTAACCAAACAGCAAAGCAGCAACTGCTAATCACTTCTCTGTCCTGTTACTCTGAAACTTTGTTTCACTACTTTCAGATTTCCAAACCATGTAACCTTTCTGACAAGGATGCTCTGTCAATTAAGCTTGTGCTTCCCATGCATTTTTAACCTTTTCCAGTTTACACTCACCAATTCTGAACTTGAGATAAATAGTTCACGTTCATAGAAACATAAATAAATATAAACGTAGCTTTTAGAAAGTCAAATCCCAGTCTGTACTCAGGCTTTCAAATTACCAAGTATTTTCACTGTCAGTTACATCAAAATAGGCCATCAGGGATAAAACACTGGAGGGATGCCTTGAAAAATGTTACCATAATCCCAAGCCAAAGAGTCATCCTTTAAGCAGCATTGTTGAGAGTGTTTATATTGATACTTCCAATGAAAACCTTGACCGGAATTTTACCATTTGGGAACTTTAGAATGAAGTTGACAGATCCAAGAGAAGATAACAGAGTCCAAAAACAAAGCCAAAAGCTAAAAACTAACCAGTTTCTTGAAGAAACAGATGTATGCTGCCTTTCCATCTTTGCAGTACACAACCCATTCAACAGAACCATTGACTTGACACTTTAAGCTCTTGTTGCGTTTGTGGTAGAGCATACCAAGGAACTGAACAAGGGAAAGAGAGGAAGCTTTGCAGCTTTACAACATGCTCACTGGTAGTAGCCTCTGCAAAAGGGAACTGAAAGCTACAAACAGAACAGGGAGAAATGTAGTGAAGCAAGTAGCTACTGCAACTTACCACTATGCTGAATAAAATAGAAGATAGGCTCTTAAGACAGTGCTGCCGAGAGACACTAAGTTACAGCACGCTGCATGTCTCCGGCTACTGGAGCCAAGGCAGGGATGAGAGTAACAACTTGAAATCCCTCTTCAGCTTGTGTTAGCTGTACATTAATTCCTGAGAACAATGTAACCATACTAAACACTTGTTCCTTTCAGCATATCTCACTAGATGACAGCTCTTGAAACCACACTGTTTCATCCTCTGTGGTCTTGGGTGCTATGATTCTGCTCAAATTATTATTTTAGCATCTGTGCCTTCACAGAGCTGGTAAAGGGCGAACATCGTTGGACGCCCGCCACACAGGTACAGTGACTGTGGTACCTGCTCAAAAGCCATGTAACATACCTGCATCCTCCCATCCTTGCTCTAAACTCTGAAAAGAAATCCTGAATTTAACCACATCATTTTATTCCCTAAAAATTGTTTTAGACCTGGGATAAACTGCTACAGAGCAGCCAGTTATGCTCACTCGACCCAAATACTTGATATACACTGTCAAAAAAAGTCTGTAGAAACTGTCCCAAGTGCTTGCTCTAGAGAACAGGCATTTTCAAAATGCAGACCATGTCCTGTGCATGAATCTTTTGAGAGAAATTCCTACACTAATGGGTGAACATAAGCAAGGGGAAAATAAAGATTTATAGAGATGGATGGTAGAGTGTTGTATCTAACAACCATTTTAGCTGGATGAACACAATTCAGTGTTCTTTGTAGAACATGAGAAAACAGTCACTTTTTTGTGATCAATTAGCACTAATGTGATTCAAAACTGGGACACTGGATTAGTCCACCTCTGTCCTAAGCAATGAAAACAAAAAACCAAAAGGTTCAGGACAACAGGAATAATTTAAAAATTAACAATTCAGTCTCAAACTTACAGACTTTATATTTAATTTGCAGGGAACACTTTCTTTTATCTTTATATAAACCAAAGAGTGTTTCTTTAAAATCACATTGTTTCATCAAGCCATCTGTTACTTGTAGCCAAAATTACAATTTGAACAATTTGGCCATATTTTATTTTAGCACAGTATAAAATATTATTGTACTTATTGTTATTAAAAAAAAAAAAGTTATTTTTCCCACCAGACAGAAGTGGGATCATTAAAAACATCAACTACATACTTTATAACATCTATTTTTATCTTGGTCAGGAGGATGACTCTGAAAGCTACTGGGGGCAAAGGATTATAAAAGCACAACCAGGCTCCTGGGAGAGTCCTGAAAATAGTTTTGCAATGTTCATGGAAGATATATATCAACACCACTCTTACAAGGCTTAGTCAAAAGAACACAAGTTGAAAGAAGCTTAACCAGGAACAGATGTTTCCCTTCACACCAGGCTGTTTAAAACACAGTATATGCTCTTTTTTTACCATCTCTTGTTATATATACACTAAAAATGCACTTTAATAAATATTATCACAGCCGATCACAAACAGCTGAACCATTGATGTTGAGTTTCAACTTCTGCTTCATGACCATACCTAATTCTAAGATCCAAATACTTAAAAATAAAATAGGGGCCCTGTTTGCACTGAAAACATGCAGAAAACAAAGCAGTCATCTAAGTGTTCAGCAACAGTTCTCATTACAATGGGCTAGAGAAATAAATGTTGTATTGTTCTTTTGCAAATACCCTGGAGAGTGAAGGTTTTGGGGTGGGATTTTTGGGGTTTGTTTTAAGGATGGAAATGATTTTAGAAGAGGTTGAGATCACATCTACATAAGTAATCCTAGGTAATAAACAGTACTCTAGAGGAGTCATTTTCTAGCCACAGAAGTCAATTTGAACTGCTTATTTATTTGAAGAACAATCCTCTGAGCAATATTGAAGACTCAAATTTTCCCCTCTTCTATCTTTTACTGCCACGTGCTCTGACTGTATACCCTGCAGGAAATTTCTGAACAGGTCATCTAAAACATACCTAAAGTAAAGAATAATGCTTAGGATTACAATAACCATCTAAGGAACCCTGGCACCAACAGAGCAATCAAGAGACTTCACAGAAGAGATCCTTGTAAGACTGCAGCAAGAGTCAAGAAATCCACTGTGGGCCTGCAGCAGTGGCCTAACCACTCGGCCAGCCTCCTGTCTGCTGCTCCCTCCAAAGGTGCAAGGGCAGATAACAGGCAGGAGGATCAAACCCCTCCAAGACATGTCTCACCTTTCAGGAATACACTGAGTAAGTTCAACTACTAAACTGTAGTTGGTAGTAATGTGTTATTACTTTGAGTGCATTAACTAACACTTGAAACATACAAATTCCTCATGCCAGTTCTATTCCTGATAACATTTCCTTTTTTAAAAGACATTTAGAAAAAATCCAGTTGATACCATATATTCCATAAAACTGGCAAAAGGGCTCAAATATGGTAGATCCTTTCAACAATGTAGGATGTGAGTTCTTCACACAAGTGTTAGTATTGTATGGCCTTTCTTTCAAAATAGTCCAATTCCCTACACAACTTGTTTTTGTACCAGTTAGAACTGGTAGTCACTGTTTCAGATACCAACTCTAGAACAAGTACATGGGTGGCAGTGACCTTGCAATGTGTTTTGTTGGCATATTGCTCCCTGGGGTCCCGCTCACTTAAGTCTGAGAGGTATCATCATTTCCTTGGCCCAGCAATGCTATTACTAGAAAATAAATGTCAACAAACTTGCAGGCAAAGTCACTACATCTGCCGGAGTCAAGATTATTTCTAGGGTACTTTGGACTACCAAAGTTGTTCAGAGGACCACTTCAGGGAGTGATATGTTACCGGCAGCTTTTGAGCTAGTGCTGGCGATGGCCTTTGTATGCTTACTGAACTTCACCAAGACTATGAATAGAGGGAACAGCAATGAGCAGACTTGGCAGATTTGACAAACACTGTCTCAAACACCAGATTTCATTAAAAGATAAGCATTACATAGGTCTTTCAAGATGGCAGTCATGTTCCAACCTGAACTGGTCCACTTCTGAAAATGCAAAACTAATTCATCTGTATGGCCTTAGGTATGTTGGAAGAAATTAGACTCATTTCTGAGTCATCTAAGGACAGACCAGCAGGGAGGGGTCCTTGTCTAGTCAAAAAACACAAAAGGAAGAGGCCTGCATTTGGATTTCAGTTAAGCCGCAGCATTTCTAAACCACACTCTTCCATGCCTATCATGCTTCCCCAGGGAAGGATAATCAGTCCACAGGGACAAGAAATATGAAACTTACAATGGGGTCAAACTGAAAAAAAAGTTAACATACAAGAATTTCCTTCTGACAGAGCATTATTAAGCAGGCAACCAAGGATACAAAGATGTGCTTCCTAAATTTTAAAAAGTCAGAACTGGGAAGAAATGCTACTGAAACTATCCTCCATTTCCTGACCTTTCACTAGTAGCGCAAAGATGTAAACATGGGATTAAAACCTTCTGCCTGTTAATAGTTCTTCTAGAGCATGTAACTCTGATGTGGAAAACAAAGGTCATGAGAAACATATTTGGCATTTATATATGACTGCATATCCAAAATAACTCTTTTCTTGGGATGTCAGCCTAGCTTCTCCTTCCCTTACTAGTCTCAGCAGATTCAGGAGAACACTCTCAGATGAAAAAACAGTAACAGGATACACAGAAATAACGAGCAACTAAGGAAGTAATTAAAGGCTACCCTATTTTACATGAGACACAAGTGAAAGTATTACAAAACACGGTATCTTAGAAGTAACATCTCTTGACTTGCAACAACTTCAGAATGATCTGAGCCACACTGATCAGAAGTTCAGAAGTTAGCTTTGCTCATTAAAAAGCAGGTAAGCAAATCTTTAATCTCAGTTTTGCCTGAGAGCTAAAGACAGGAGTGCTAATACCAATACAGCAGTAAAGAACATACACAACAGTTAAGTTACTTCTTTCATTGCCTGGGAGTTACATGACAAAGACACCATGGGACAGTTTGAGCTCTTTAGTACAGGTTGAGCCGCACTAGATCCACATTGATATGAAAGAACAAACAGAACATGGTGATACCAACATGATTTTAAGGTATGGGAGAGTGTATCCTATGCAACATTATGTTCCCAATACTTAAGTGTCTCCTGTCTTCCATGGCTCTTACTGTGGTCAGAAACCACTGCGGTGGCAAAAACATAGAGAAGAGAGTAGAGAATTGGGATGGAGTCCTGAACTGCAGAAGGATCTCAGCAACAGAACACAAATTTGACCAGAGAGTCTTCTTTGGCATTTCTTAAATGTTTTATAGTCAACATTGTACTGAGGCAATTTGTTTCAATGAGCAAGAAGCATTCTCCAGGTGAAATAACATCCTTGTTTCTACTTCATTATTCTTAAACATTTATATGGAGTTATAGAATTAGAAGAAAGATACTATCTATGCTGTATGATTGCAAAACTGTTTTCTGTTTGCCAGGAGCAAGCAGTTAATATTCAATATGACATATATTTTCAATGCAAGAAAAAAAATCAATTGAGAAAAGAAGTTATTAAAATTGCATCCTTGTTCAAACTCCATGTAAACAATACTTGCTCAGCAGTCCATAATAAAATTAATTTTCTTAGGGTAGAAGAATTTTTTCTAGTAAATTCACAGTTGGAGAAAATTTTGACTTGTTATTTTGTTTTGAAAGTATGTCTACTCTATTTGGTATCTTTTTTTTTTTTAAACATAGTAATTTGCAATGCAGTAAGATGGTAAACCTGTGCTACAAGCCTNCCTTTATTTTTTGTTTTGTTTGTAAACATCTGGTTTATATGCCCTTAAAAGCAATGGACATTTTTGTTTCTCAAATTAGTTAATATGACTATTAATTCCTACTCCCAAACAAGTCCTGCTTCCTGAGTTAGATTTACATAAAGTGTTGAGACTTTCACAATGTGTTTAATCAGATATAGACAGTGACACAGCACACACTTGACAGCAACAGCTTCAAAGAACATCAAATTCCTCTACATCAAATAACATGAGGATGAGCGACCTACTCAGCCTACAGAGAAACAGTAAATATACATTTTAGCTATTAAAATTTAAATTATTATATTTCAAAAGGCATCTTCATAACCCCATAATCAAATGGCTTCTACCAACAGAAACATTTCCATGTCTAGAAAAGCATTCTAAAGAGTCTCAGAATTGGATATTTATGGAAATAAGATGACTCCTGGATTGTCATTTTTTTTTCATGTTAGCCATACTCTTTCTGAAGTTACAAATGCAAAGAAATTTTGTTGCAACGATGTAAAATTTTGCTACCAGTTGTGACAGATCAGCCTATATTTCTACTCTGACTCAAAGAACTGAAGAACAAAATCAAACATGTTGAAACTGATACACAATAACTACACCAGTTTTGCCTAAGTGTGAATATACTGAAATAATCCAAGATAGATCAGAATAGTAGTGCAATAGCACAATAAAACCCAAAGAAAAGTTCGGACTCAAACTTTTGAATATTATTAAGGGTTCAGAAACCTTCAGCTTGTTCTGATATCAAAATCTATATATCTCTGAATATGATGATGATCACATAGTCATAGCTGCATTATTTTTAATCCAGTTTTTACAATTCATAGCAAAAAGGAGATTGAATATGAGTGTAGTCTGTCAAGCTGAGTCCTGATCAAAGCTCATACAGACTGTGCTGAAATTTATTCTACAAAGTTTTCTTAACTATTATCACTGCAATATGGATTAAAGCTAGGGGAGTATGCCAACTCACACTATTCTTACACCACGTGGCTAAGTAAATATAGTATTTAATGCTAGTTTTTATAACATGCAATAGGACACAACACATGCTGCAAATTTGAAACATAAACAATCTGTCTTCACTGAAATGGACATAAACTGATAATTTGCAGTCTGGCAGAATATTACAGCATCAAAATAATTTTAAAAAGAAGTCAACAAATAAAGAATTGCAGATGTCTCTTCAAATTCCCCAGTATATACCAAAGTTTACTGAAAGCAACACTATTCTGGATGACAAAGGTTAGGTTACCAGTACCTTCTCTAACTGCTAACATCATGTGATACTGAAACAAAACTTAAATAATCTGGGGGATTTGGGGAATTAATAGGCCTTTTAGCTACAGTACTATCCAGCAGGGTATTCTGACACTAAAATGGAAATTGTTTCAACTTAAAATGTTTACACCATTATATGACTGTCTTCTACACTGGTAACTTAGTTGATATCATCTGTGAGAGGACACTCTCCTGTGATACTACAAATAATTTTTTAACTAATAATAATATGATGAAACTTGTTTCTCTCAGTAGGTATAGTTGCCCTTCAGATACTTAAAATTACAAAACAACAAATTGTAGTGCAGGGTTTCAACTGCACAAAATGTACACATATTCCTATTGTCAGACTGACAGAACTAGAAGCAGTAATTATAGTGCAAATAAAAGCATAACATGTTTTGGTTTTTCCCTTTTTTTTTTTTTTTTTTACTCACTTTCTTAATAAAATCAGGTATCTCCTTTTTGTCTGAAAGTTGGTTTAAAGAGGAGCAGCACTCTACCTCCAAGACATACCCTTCACTGTGGACATCACCTTTTGGAGACCTAGAGGCAGACAGAAAAAAAGAATGAGTTTCTGTTGTTAACATTGGATACACAGACATCGCCTTTATAGATATTTCTCATGCAGAGCTAACCTTCAGGCAAAACTTTGGTTCCAATACAGTCACTCCTTTCAGCTCAACACAGTTCCAATACCTTCACTCTATTGAGCTAGACACAGTTCTGAAAAGTGGCAGCTACAGCACCTCACCTACTTGCTAGGGAAGGAAATCACATCAATGACTGCAGATGGTGGAATGCCTCAGGGATTTCCAAATTTCTTTATCTGTCCAAGAAACACTTTGTCAGCCTGGCATCTATGGCCAATGCCAAGGAGATGCACAGGTGATGTAACTCAGAATATGCAGAAAGCAGGTTCCAATGCAATGGGCTGACAGATGCTCTGGGCCCCACAGGGCAGCCTGATGTAGGGTGTTTCACAGACAGTAATTAAAGGAAACCCTTCTCTTATCTACTACCATTATAAGTCAACATTTAAAAATCAGGGCCTAATCAAAGCAGTCTATCCTTCAGTCTTACCTTATGCTTTGTTGTTGAGAAATGTAAAGGTATGTGTGAAATCCCTTCTCTTTCAGAAGACACTTAACTCCTGAAATAATTCAAAGAGTATGGCATCTGCCATATTACATTACTGAATTAATCAGTGCTGTAGAAACACAATATCGGTCAAAATATGCCAAGGGAAAGTTTGGAAGTTATCATGAATGATCTTGAGAAACAGTCTATAGGCATGCACTGCAAAGCAGTGCTACTGAAGGCACTTTTCATCTCCTCCGGACTTCCATGAAAGGAAACTGATATGCCAGATCAATAGAGGGAATCTAGAGAATCATTTGTTTTATCAGTTCTTTAGGAGAACACATGGAAGAACATACAAAAATACTAATCCTAGGAATTACAGGCTAGCTTGTAACAAAGTAGTTATCTTAACAACCCACATGTCAAATCAAAAGATCTAGTTTGAAGTAAAGAACTAACCCTGGCCAGTAGTCGCTTGATGCACTGGGTACCTACAGGACAGGAAGAAAGGTGCAGAAGTTTGAACCTACAGTGCTGAGGAAGCAGCGAAACAACAAAACAAGGGCTTTGCAGGCTTGCCATGCTTGCCAAAGCAAGTCTGCGTAAAAGCCGTGTGCTGGGGACTGAGATTGTATGCCATGTAAAACACACTTCAGCTACAGATGGTCCCAGGGGCTTTCCCGAGATGCTAACAGTTACTTGGAGCCATGAGATGCGTAGGCTGCTGACTGCAAACTGGCAGTGTGTTTCCTAGGCAATACTGCGGAGATTTTCTTAAGTATCACATGACATAATATTTTGTATTTGATCCCCCCATTTTCACACAGGCTATACTTTCATTTCATTTCTCTTATCTCACTTATATGTGAGACAGACAGTACCAGATTGTGAATTGTTTGGGAACACTGAAGTCCTTTCCTTTTTTGCTTTTCTCCTAATTTCTAGGTTTTTCTCCTAACTTGTGGTCCTGTTCTGTTCTTGATTCTGGACAAAAATTTTAACATGGGCGTCCATGGAAACTCTCCAAACATCCTTACAGGATTTACAGAAATCATTATTGGGGAACTAAAAGCATTCCACCACTACTCCTCTGTAACATGCGTTACATGTCCCCCCATTTTTGGGGGACAACACTAAGCCTCTACAAATGTGAGGAGCAAATGTTTCCACCAGTTCCCTCACTGGGACAACCCACTACACTCATCAGAGCCCCCTTCCAAACTGGCTGAGGAAGCCATAATCCCAGCCCACAGACACTGAAATAATACAGCTCAAATTCAAAGTTCAGATATCAAATCCCAGAAATTAAGTATGTGCCATGCTATTTCTATGTCTGCTCTTTCACCAAGGCCTGTCCCTTACATAGTGATCAGATCTCCATGCAAACTGCAGCACTGCTGTAAATACTTGCCATGACGAACATAAAAACTTACTATTCTAATTGCTCTGAAAGAACGAGAAAGACTGTATTTTCATGTTTAAACCCACTGGCTAACTGTAAAAACAAATTCTTTTCAACCTATATTGATAAGGTTTATACACAGTATAAGGAAGAGGGAAGTCTGCCCTCAAATCATTCTCTCCTAATTCCTCTTCTCACTTTCAACAGCTCCCTGGACTCTGATTTTGCGCAGTTTTTGGAGGACCTACTTCCAACTTCTTAGAAAGGAGTACAAGTTATCTGAGATACAGATTATAGCCACAAAAATACAGTGATTCTTACTGTAACTGCTTATAATGATCCGTTTATTTTTCCTCCTTTAACAAGCACTTACTTTGAAATACACTTGCTGCTTGTAAATATTTAAGCAAACAGGAGACTGAATTCTTGCTCTAAGAGTCTGGGGGTACCTCTGCACTAGGGCTCATGAAAGAAATTGCATCAAATACCACTGCACTGTTAGGAACATTATTTTACAGAACACGTGTAACAGATCCTGCTAAAGGCCATAAAACTTTTAGTTAAAATCTTCCAATAGAAGTACTCTATATTACCAAAAAGTATTTTCCCATGCCTTCAAGTAAAATATGTCCATATATTTTAAAGGCAAGTCTTTTTCTATACTGGTAGTTTTCACCTTTTTAGGAAACATTTAAGAGCCTATTATTCTGTCAAAAACAAACAAACAAAACAAAAGCTGTAACTTTTCACATGAAAATAATAAACAGCTGTGGATTTCACAGACCACAAAAATAATTTTCTGAGCAAATCCAGGTGGGCAAGAAATTATTTCCAGCCTCTATACAATAAATAATACATTTCATAGATGAATCACAAAGTATTTCATAAATATCATTAAAGTCTCTCATTAAACTCTTTGAGTATTATTAGTATAGATTTTAGCTAAATATAGGTACAGGTAAATTCTATACTGAACAGAAATTATTATATTTTTTGTTTTATTCATGTAATGGGACTACTTTTAGAGACTACTTTCATTAGAGACTATGAATTAGGACCCCCAAAATACACCCATCTATCAAGATCACAGAAGTCAGAGCAAAAGTCAAAAGCAGAGCTCAGGTCTCCTGACTTCAGTCTTGTCCCTGCACTTGCATCCCCCTGTTCTCCTCTGAAGAAGGACTGATGTCAATCATTTGAGAAATAACCCAATAATCCATACTCTGGAGTCTCTCACCAGTTTTATAGCAAAGGAAAAGAGAAAGAGAAATGCTGAGATCCGTTTAGTCAAAAAAAATATGTGTAAACCCCAACAGTTTGAAAGATCTTCTTTTTCTTCTGGATGTACAGTCAGCAGTTTCTTCCTCTTCCTCTTCCTAGGTTGGAAAACTGAATCTTCCTCCCTTCATTATCTTCAAACATTTGAGGTTTTTTATCACCTTTGTTCCTCTAATAGGAAATCCCTGGGTTAATTAAAAATGGCCCAGCCCTGAAAGAAGCACACCTGGATACAATAAGGCTGTACCCTTCTCAGAGAAGAACCATAAAGTTGGTACACTCCAACTCCTTACAATACCCAGTACTCACTATAATGCATTTTGTGATACCTGAGAGGGAACAGAAGGGACAGTGTGAACAATGCCATTGCTTTGTCTGCAGTAGGCAAGGGCAGCCTCCTGCCCAACACCCCAGGAGAGGGTAACCACTCATTAATCATGGAGACTGACAGAAAATTTCACTGTATTTTATATACTTTGGGCTTTCATTTGTTTTTTTGCCTCTGCTATATATCTCATTGTTTATCTTTACCAATTTTCCTGAAGAAGGATTTTTCTGTCACTGTAGGTGCCCTCAGTGACCACCATGGATAACCTTAACCAGGAGGTGGCAAATAGCTGAGACAGAATTTCAGTCTACCTGGCACTGTGCAGAGGGACAGCATTTGCAGGCACATCAGGGCTGGGAGTAGAGGGTACCCTCAAGTGTTACTGATAGGGAAAAGGCAGAGGACCACGGTCTTAAAAAGAGTAGTGTCTTAAATCCTAAACAGGACCACTAGTGCCACTAAGAAAAAGAAAATATATAGAATAAATAAGATTTTAACTTATAATTGGAAGTTCACTGGCCAAAAATATTTTACAGCAGTTGTTTCAGTAGGCCGTCATTTCCTGTACAGCTGTTTGCAGTTAAGCACCATTTCATGGTAGATAAACCATTACCAGCTGTAGAATACCACTAACTTACACAGTAACTATTAAAGCTGACAACTCGGTGTCTGTTACAAACTGAATTTCCAATCCTTTTCAGATACAAGAAGAAAATGAGGGAGCCAACATTTGGTCCTAATCTTCCTGAAGTTCTCCATGCCCATGAATTCAGAAAGCTGAAAGCATACTTGTAAACTGTGCAGACACTCTAAGAAAATCACTATTTGATTAAGATGATGCTAGGAATTAAGTGCAGTTTTGAGATTTTCCAGCACATAGGAATAGCTCTACAGTTCAAAATATAACTCTACATTTATAACAAATTGATCTACATTACAAAAAATAAAACCACATCAAGGTGATTAACATGAGGAGTTGGTATCTGTATAATTCCAGGTTAAAAATCTAGCAAAACTAGAGTATCTGAAAACCAAGAAGGCACCAATTAAAAACCCATTGGTCTTATGATGCCCACCCAACAAACACACCATTTTTTATAAAAATAAAAGCAGGTATATTATATCATAACAATCTCAACTCTAACCCATGTGACACTGTTTTAACTTTATTACCTAAACATTTTCTTTACTAGGAATTTTCTTATATAGGAAACCTTATCACTGGAATATATTTTACTTGTTAGTAAAATTTATAAACTTTTTTAAATGACAGCATATAGTTTCTTGAGAAAGGTTCAGGCATGTATGGATACATAGGCATCTTTAACACACAGTGTTTATAATTTTGAAAACAGATGAAAGAACATTTTTTTTGGGTCAATGTTAAAAGTTGTTGTGAGGAAAATTTGTTGTGAGGAAATATGTCTTTCTTTGAACTTGAAACAAGTAACAAGCTTTAAAAACTCAAGCTATTGTCCCTTGAGCTAAAGGAAGATATCTGTTGACTCTTGGGTGTGGAATAAATATTATTTTTTCAGCAAGCTGAAATCAGACTGCTGAGAACAACAACACACACTGCATTTGCACACAAAACGTTTTTGATCCTAATGCTCATGAAGACAAAGTCAGACATTTGCCATTTTCAAGTCTAAAACCTACATGAAAACCAAATAGATACACATACAGACACAAAAAAATATATTGTACCAATGCAAAGTTATCTACTTTCACCAACTCAAGCAAGCACAGAAGCACTAGAGGAGATCACTGATACTTTTTGTCAGACTATCATTGTGAAACCTTTGACTGCAGTTCCTATATTTCTGCAGAGATCCTTTGTAGCACTTTTCAGGGCCCATGAAGGAGAAGAGGCTTGGGAATAGTCACCACGGATGTAGCAAGGCTAAATCATAGTTGACTAACCCGATTTCCTCTGATGTTAAAATGAGTGGATTTGTGGAGAAGTGGAAGGAGGGCAGTGGCTGTAATTGATGGCAATTTTAGCAAGAGGTTTGGTACTGACTCCCATGCTATTCTTGCATGCAAGTTAGGGTACTACAGTCTGGAAAACTAGATGAGTAAAAACCAGTTCCATGGTTAATGGTGACACCCTGTCTGGAGGCCAGTGGCTAGCTGAGTCCCCACCCAGGGGTCTGCAACCTAAGATTTGTAGTGTTTAACATCTTCATCGATGTCATGGAGGAGGGGACAAGGTGTGCTATTGTCAAATTTGCAAATGACATCGGAGTGGGGGATGCAGCTGATGTAGCAGAGTGCATGCTTCATGAAAGCTCCAGGCCACTGTGTGTGTTTTATACAGTGGTCAAATGAAGGTCAAATGTGGCATGAAAAATTTTCACATGGAAAATGAAGAAATGTCCACAGAAACTCAAAGACAGACTTTCCAGGCAGAGGGACTAGTCACGGCTCAAGGCTCTATCCACTCAATTCTACGCAAAGTCAGAACAAGAATTCCCTGTTTCAAGTGCCTATCAAAAAAGTTTGAGAAGAAGAAAAGCTTTTTAGGGCTAGAAGGTGTCTCAAACAGCTAAGAATCAGAAATCTGATGAATTGTCTGGATGTATTTAGAAACATTTTTCTTTACCTCCGGAAGGCAAATGTGCAAATCTAAATGCCAGAGGACTTCACAAAGCACAACTTCTAGGAGGACCCCACACCAGAGCAGGTGGATGCCCCCAAGATGGCCATGACTCTGTGGGAAAGCCCACGCTGGAGCAGTGTGTGACTGAAGGACTGCAGCCCATGGAAAGGACCCATGCTGGAGCAGTTCGTGAAGGACTACAGCCCATGGGAAGGACCCACGTTGGAGAAGTTAGTGGAGGACTGTCTCCCGTGGGAGGGACCCCATGGTGGAGCAGGGGAAGAGTGAGGAGTCCTCCCCCTGAGAAGGAAGGAGCGGCAGAGACAATGTGTGCCGGTGGACATCTGTTCCGCCGCTCACCTCCATGGGCTGCAGAGGGACAGCCTGCCGTCTCACCATGGGCTGCAGGGCCATCAGTCTCCTCAGGCGCCCCTCCTCCCCCTCCTTCTTCACTGACCTTGCTGTCTGCACAGGGGTTTCGCTCACATTCCAATCTCATTCCCCACTGCAGGTTTCCCTTCTTAAGTACATCCTCCCAGAGGCACTACCGTTGTCGCTAATGGGGTCGGCCTTGGCCAGAGGTGGGTCTGACTTGGAACCGGGGAAGCTTCTAGCAGCTTCTCAGGGGAGCCACCCCTGCAGCCCCTCCCCCCCAACCCAATACAAAATGACACAGAGGACACAAAAATTTAGCTATATCTCAGAATATGCCATTAATTGAAATCACTTGGAATTAACGTTGCATACCAGCAAAAACGAAAGAAACTGTAAAAATCCTGGTTTACTATTAAACTTTTGAACTCAGTCTGTCAAATTCCTTTGCAGATAAATAGAATTATTTTTGGCCAAGTGATGAAAGTTTGCATTTCATCAGGATTAATGGATATAGGGAAATTATAGAAATAGAATCAAAATTGTCTCATCAAGTGAATCACTAGAACACCTGACACCTCATTATTTTACAGAAAGGGAAAACAGCTGCAAAGTTGTTTGAGGTAAACATAGAAGTCTAGTCTAAAGAAAATTATTCTTAAATTATACTACTTAGTCTACTTCTGCACAGCAATGTTTCCCTGCTGATTGCTTTATTGATTGGAGGCAAAACCTGTAGAAGGGTATGTCCTAAGACATAGATGGAACAACAGAGAGAAAGACCTCTCTGGAATTCAATTTACATCCCCTGCTTCACTCTACTGTGGTGAAATGGAGCATCTGCTAACAGTCAAAACTATTGTAAGCAGACAGTTTATGAGCCCAGACCATGTATCTTTCCTAGTGGAAGATAATGGAGCTTGATTTCTCGTGCACAGTATTTAGAAAGGGAAATAAAAACATTTTAATCGATACTGAATTTTGAAACTTTAAGATACCAGGGATGTCACACTACAGGGAGTTTGGAATAAATTAAAGCAGCTTTGTGCTATGGTTTTGTTACAATTTTGTTCAGGGTCTGACTGCGACTTCTTTGCAGGGAACAGGTTATGTGCAACAGCCACAAGCTGTCCGAAAAAGTGACATGCACAAAACACCTAAACAGAGATTGTTATATAACAAACTAGTGAGTATGGACATAAATAGGCAAAGAGAGAAAGGTTATTACACACACAAGGAACTAACGATCTCTGTTCCTCGAGGGAATGTAAGCAACATACATGCTACTCCTTATCTCAGTTAGCCAGAACCTCACAAACGCACAGACCTTCCGCTGTCCCTTCCACCCAAAGAGATACGCTGTCACATGTTCACACTTTCCAGGGTACCACCATATATCCCTTTTCCTGAGATTCTTGTCTTCAGGTGTAAATCAGTGTGAAACAACTTTTCTCAAGCATAAATCAATGCAAACCAGCAGGCCAGGGGCTATACTTCACACCTGGAGCCTTCCCCACATTCAGCAAAAAACCTGTAAAAACCTCGGCTTGAAGATTTTGCTTTGCATATTTTTTTACGAGATGCCTTCTCTGAGAAACCCAAGTATCTCAGAACTCAGCACGGACAGTAAAACAGTCAATTGCTTTTTAATTAAGAAGCCCACTGAAATTTAGAGAGAGAATGAGAGAGAAAGTATTCACAGGAGCACTGAAGTTATTATTCCTTTATCCAACTCTATTCTATTCGACTTCCAAACCACTTCCATTCAACTTGTTAGCGTGCACAATGCAATTAGGTGTCACAGAAATATTTAAATTTATTATATTAAATTTAATGAGAGCAATGGCAGAGTCCTTCAGCTACTTGGTAGACTACTTTCATGCCCAGTGCCTCCAAAGAATTAAACACTCCTATATTTACTTCATTTACTTTAATTGCACATGACATTTTTAGCAGTGCAAACAATTGTATTGTTGATTTTAAAAAAATATAAATCTGTCCTTTACTTTCACATTCTCCCTAACATTTCCAAGGGACAAACCTTAATTTTCAACATTTACAGCTTCCATATATGTTAGGAATGCGTTTCCTCAAATGTCCTGGAGCAGTAATGCCTCCTACATCCTTATTTACCAGAAATTATTAGATAGCTAAGATAACAAAGCCACAGAGATACCAGTGACAGATTAAACACAAGACTATAGTAGTGCCTTTAAAAGTCACCTTAAACGTACAATGACATTGCAAATTCACACTGAGCATTTTAAAACTCCAGGACAATGGCAAAATAGGAGGAATGACACTAATAGGTACTTTTTCCATGAGTTTTAATGCATATCATGTCTAAGCACTACCTTTTCCATTTTATTCTTGAACAAATAAAGGCACTGCAAATCTCAGCAATAGCAGCAGCATGTAGTTCCTGACATACATCATCTGCTGCAGCTAGTATAGCCTCTTCCTATCTTCCGACTGGCAGTGCTACAAAACTAAGCCCTCAAAATGTAAGTCAACAGTATTCAGTTTAAAACATAATACTGATATATAAAAGTGCAACATCGATTAAAGACTAATTGAGGTGTTCAGTTCTGTCTCTGTAGACACAGAATTGACATTACTGTACCAAAAAGGCAGTAATACAACAATTTCATTTCTGTTCCATTCAGGTAACAAAAATAGCAAGGTGAAAAACTGCACCTCGTATCTGCCAGACAACTGACAGATGAAGCATATAGCATTGAAGCCATCCGTGGTGAAACACCTACAGTAAGAAAGGAGCTACAGCCTCAGCTGTTTTGCAGAAAGTGCCCAGGAAGCCCAAGGGTGGGTCCCACACTAAGGAACAGAGCTTTTTATGACTCCTTGGCTCCCCACATATGCCTGGCACCATGGTTACAGAAGACAGCAGGGGACCACTTTGTACTAAGAGCATAATGATGTTACTAGTGATCCTACAACTGTAGCTGGACTACTTACACTCCTAAAATCTTATGACAGAATCAAACGCTCATCTGATCAACAAATATGCTAAGCAGACCTTAACTTATACCCAAGAGTTCAACTGCTTTATACAGAGACAGCCTACAGATGCCAGAGACCTGATAGTCCTCAGTGAAAAAGTATCATTTATTCTTTATCAGCAGTATAATGAGAAAGGTTAGTTAAAAAAATGAAGAGTATGTCTTTTTTTTCCCCCTACTGTCATGTGTTTTTTCTCCCCAGCTGCTGATGGAATGGCATAAACTCATGGTTCAAATACAGCTGGTCTCTATGCAGGCCACAATCATCTGAAACCTGTGCAACACCCATGCCTCTTCATTGCACTTGGCAATGCAAACATTCATTGGACCCACACTCTATGGAAGCAGCTTCTCCCATACTCTGAGCCAAACTTGGGAACGTTTAAACTACATGAAACACCAAACTGATGTCATTTCCCTTTCTGGTACTTGTCTGTTTTTTCCCACTGCACCAAGTCTCTTCCACTTCCCTAGGCAGTCAGAAATGACAGATAAGGGAATGCAAAGAAATGGAGTGTGAATGTAAAAGGAAATATAATTGGTTCAAGACTCTCTACTGTCTTCAATTTTGTACAGTCATTTACAGCTGTCTAAAGCGTGTGAAACACTGGCACCCAAGTGAGTGAGTAGGCAATTAAGATTTTGTCCTCTTTCACAATCATTCTGCACAGATGTAAACTACTGGATACATTACGAGACAGCAGCAACACACTGAGTGCTCTGGCTTGAAGACTGTATCACTCTGCTGAGAAGGATGCTGTTTTTCCCTGATGTGTCTTCACAGCTCAGTCCTGGAAGATGCTGAACCCTTGGACCCCAATCCAGCAGAAGTGCTTAAGTGCTTTCTTCACATTGCAAACTCATGCCTGTAAATACTTTCATTATTTGCAGCAGGGTATTTTGTAAGCAGGGAAAGCAAGGCCCCAAAACCAGGCAAGCTCAGCCCAGTGTTACTCAAAAAGTCCACTGTTCAGCCAAACATTTTATGTTTTCACCATAAAACCGGAAACAATAGTATCAGGCAAGCCAGCATGAAGTTCTGTATTAATAAAACTAAAATCAAGTCAAGATAAATTGAGAGTTATTTTAGAAGCTAAAACTGCCTGCGACACCTAATGCCTACATATATTTGCTAATGAAATGCAAAACTAGGACTGACTAGGATTGATTGGTTTACTTATCCCCCAGCCTTCAATATAGGTCACTATAAGAAGGGGTGGACTGGGGAATGCAACTAACGTAGGAAAACTGTATGGAATGGCTGCAACAAACACAGGTAGCTGCAGAGTTGTGGGTGGTCAGATAACGTTAAATTATGCTTTAAATCATTACCTAAAAATCATAAATATATAAGTATTCACATTTTATTTTGAAATTTAATTTTTTTCTAGGCTATTTAGCAGCACATTCTATTGATTTTTTTTAAATCAGATTAAAACATAAAAGAACAGTATTCCTGTTTGTTTATTCATCTTCAGACTTTGATTATTTAAAATATTCTTAATACACTTTAAGAGACTGAACAAAGCAGGAGATTCATCTTTTTATTTAAGGAGTTTTCACTGACTGAAAAATTAAAAGAACTTGTATCGTTTAGAGGAAAGAAGGGCCTAACGTCTACACATAAATTTAAGAAATATGCATTAGTACTGCAATTCTCAAATTAACTGCATTAACTACAACAGTCCAAACATGAAGTATGCCTTTTCTAAGCAAACATTTCTTCTGTCTTAAT
>VYZV01022093.1:34679-67343 GCA_013401275.1 Pandion haliaetus | reverse complement strand
AAAAAAAAAAAAAAAAAATCATCCTTATAGTCTGAATCTACCCTCTTTTAGTTTAAAACCATTGCCCCTTGTCCTATTGCAGCAGGCCCTACTAAAATGTCTGTCCTCATCTTTCTTGTAAGCCCCCTTTAAGTACTGGAAGGCTGCAATAAGGTCTCCCTGGAGCCTTTTTTTACTCCAGGCTGAACAACCCCAACTCTCTCAGCCTGTCCTCATAGGAGAGACATTCCACCCCTCCGATCATTTTTGTGGCCCTCCTCTGGACCCACTCCAGAGCTGGATGCAGTACTCCAGGTGGGGTCTCACCAGAGCGGAGCAGAGGGCAAGATTACCTCCCTTGACCTGCTGGCCACGCTTCTTTTGATACAGCCCAGGATGTGGTTGGCCTTCTGGGCTCTGAGTGCACGTCGCTGGCTCACGTCCAGGTTTTCGACCACCAGTACCCCCAAGTCTTTCTTGGCAGGGCTGCTCTCAATTCCTTCATCCCCCAGCCTGTATTCATACTGGGTGTTGCCCCGACCCAGGTGCAGGACCTCGCACTTGGCCTTGTTGAACCTCATGAGGTTCACATGGGCCCACTTCGCAAGCTTGTCCAGGTCCCTCTGGATGGCATCCCATCCCTCAGGCATGTCAACCGTACCACTCAGTTTGGTGGTGTCTGCAAATTTGCTGAGGCTGCCCTTGATCCCACTATGTCATTTGATCAGGCCTAACACACATCAGCAGGCTCACACCCTTCAAGAAATGCAACTGTAACTGTTCTCTTTTTCAAAGTGCAGGATGAGGCCATTCCCCAGACCATGGTTTTTCCTGTGAGCCATTCCCATTTGAGGCACCCAGAGCCAGTGAGCTACGGAATCACTCGTGTTCCTCCTCGTGCCTCCTCCTTCCAGCACCGCAAACCTTGCAGGCCCTTCTGCAAAGCTACAGCTGCTCCAAGTGACTCATGGAAATGTCGATGTCCTCGCATCTCCTCCCCAGGGGAGCTCAGGGCTTATGGAACCCTCCTCAGAAGAGGGAGATGGCTGACAGAAGGGCTGCATGGGCAACTGCAGTGCAGCTCTCCCTCTCCCCGCTGCTGGCTCAAAGGCTGGTAGTCAGCCCTGTGCAGGGTTGTGCCTGTGAGCTAGAAAGGAGCAAACAATCATTCAGGCACACGACACTGTCATTCCTACTTGCTACTTCCACACAGCTCCCTACCCAGCATGAATTTTTTGCTGCTGTCCTTCTAAAGCACCCAGATCTCCCTCCTGCAGTCTGCAGAGCATGTAGGAGACCACCTGAAAGAATCTGGATAGTGGCCAGGCATTAGTGTCTACAGTCCTCAACAGATCTAGCAACAAGCATGTAAGATGAAAACAAGGTACAAGCAAAATTATGGTCATATGGTAATACAGTCATTACCCCAACACCATCCACTGACATCCTGCAGGGCTTTATAATAGAACTGGCTATTTACCTCCTGCCTTTAGTGACCACCTCATGGAAAATGGCATTAGCTTGCTCTGTTGTGCCTCACACATCCCACCAAGGTAGTTGTAATTGCATGTCTGCTGGCAGGAAACTAAATAGCAACAACAAATGGAGACAATAATGTGGGAAGAAAGTATATCACTGAGCACGTGTGTGAACAAACACATAAATCTGGCCCAAGTCCACAAAATTTCCCATGCTTTCACACAGGGCACTTCCCGAGCATGTTTATGACTGTTTATAACAGTCCTGATCACTTTGTACAATACCAAAGCAAGCATACTTCCTGTATTTAGTATGAGGATGGCTGTTTCTTAATTTAATATTGATTCCTTTCCAGCAACTTTAATTTAATTTGAAGAAATCAAATCTACAACAGACTAAGTTCTAGTAGAGCAAAACATTGTCTTTGCATTAGGGCCAGTCAAAAAATTTAACTAGAAAGTTTACCATCAGAAGATGCAGTTTCACCTACATTAAAATATTTCACAGGAACATGTCAAATCCAACAAAGTTCTTCATTTGGATAATGTTCATAAGTTTAAATAAAAGTAATGCATTAATGTTTTACGTGATCAAAGTAGTTAAACAAGCAGCATTTTTTCAGTGGTTCTGTGAATTTCCACTCCTGTTGAAACTTTTGAATTACCTGTATTACTGGAATTGTGATTTCTTGTTGAAAGGCATAACTGCAGTGACAGAAGGCACGCACTCACAACAATTAGGATACACAAACAAACCAGTGCTGCTCCGAGCAGCTAGTTTCTGCAAGCTGAACACTCACTGCTAAATGAAGAACCATCCTGTCAGGTCTCTTCCTGATTTGCCAAAATCCTCCACTTGACCTGTGCAGGTCCCTTTAAAAAGTTCCAAATTATGCAAATGTATTAATTTTATGGTATACTTTGCCAGATGAGAAAAATCTCCTCTGAAATGGAATTTGTAGCATTTCTAAGCTTTCCAAATCACTATATCCTATTGTCAATAAAAAGCTGCACGTGCTGACTCTTCAAGGAGTAAAAAAGCAGAAATAGTAATCTACATATTTCCATCCAAACCAAATGAGAACAACCTTGAGATTACTGTTTTTATTCTTAATCAAGCACAGATGAACAAAGGAGGTTGCATGCATTATATTAGGAATTTTTTTCCATATTCACAAGATAGTTAATAAGTATAAATCTGATTGAAGCCTAGTTTCCAAACTTAAAAATGTCAAGAGGATTTCAAAACTTTTAAGGAAAAGAGAGGAGAAAAAAGTCAACAGTAGTAACTGTGGCGGAGTACATGCACCATTATCTCATGTACATTTTTTATGATACACTGAAAACTGTGATTAAAATCAAAGACTTGGCACGACTTAGACAAATAAGAAGATAAACTGCCATTGAAGTATTACAATAAAGGTGGTTTTTTTCCCCAATTCACGAGATAATTGCTTTAAGTGCATATCACAAGTGCACACCACACCAGAAGAAGTAACTGGAAATTAAAGAGAACATTTAAAAGTTTGCATTTTATAAATTCAGCCTTTCACACAAAGATCTAAATTCACTGACATATCCAATAACCTCAGGAAGAAAGATTTGGATTTATCAAGATGGCTCTTATTCCCCAAGCCAACCTGTGCAACAGAGAACTGATAGTCTCCAGGGAAACCAAAATCCTCTTGGCAGGTCATGCCTGTATATATTTTATACATAACGCTGTGTATTATATATACAGAAAAGGACAGAGAGCTTTATAAATGCTTGAAGGCTGTACTCAAATGTTACCTGCTGGTTTCTGTTTCTTTTCACTTTAAATCTCCAGTGTTCCGCATGCATTTTCCCCTTCTGTTGTAATAGGTGTTTTCAGTGTTTCTTGTAAAATCTTATTTAGGACGACACTGTGTGCCAAGTTTGTTTGATTTTTAAAAGCTAGAAATGGATTTTTTCCCATTCCTGTCACTAAAGTCCATATATTACCCCATTTCAGATGTTCTCATTTCTTGACTGCGTCAACCCATAATATTCCTTTTCTTCAAAACACAGCGGTCCATACTAAACACATAATATTTTAAATTAGAATAAGTAAAGTATCATAGTGACTTTCATCTTTTTATCTGTTTCCTGGCTTGAAATATTTTATTTTTTTAGATAAAGAGAAGATATTTTTAAATTATACGTGTTTCTCGTTTGGAAGATAAAGTGTAACTTCTCAGTGTTCTTTTGGTGCTCCTTTAAATCAAATTCCCCTATTTCGGAAACCCTGTAATTTTTCATAAATGTCTGTTAAATTGTTTTCAGCTTTACTGGCAAGACTAAATAAATATTAAAGCAGCCAAAAATATAACATGCATTGTATAACTAAGCAAGCAGTGTTACTTGAAGGTATATTCTCAATTAGATTTTGGCCCCAGGTTTGGTTATGTTTGGAAAAAGGAAGTTGGGTAAGAGAATGCTATATGCTGATATTCAATATAAACAGGAGATATTCAGGGGCAGGTAAATTAAATTGAGAGGAAAGGGAGATATAATGCATTTGCATTTTTTTAAAACACATTACCCTGTAGTGATCCTAAGACAAACACTTCCATGGGCACCTATACAAGACACAGAACACAACAGCTGTTAGATTATAAACAGAAACAAAACTGATCCACCTAACTCCATCAAATTCTCCAGGAAAACTCCAAATTTTAAAAAGGAACAAGAAGTAAACTAGATCTGTCTTCGTTTCAAATCCTTAGGCCTGCTTGGGGAACTACAATGAAAAACCAAATGCAGAACATTCTCCAGAAAGCATTTACCATTCCTCTCAGCTCTCCTCCCCTGCACTTCTACTTTTTGTTCAGCTGTATTAATAATGGGAACATATTCCCATCACTGCAAATTTTAAGAATACCTCTGTTAAGGTATGTGAATTTCATGTCAAGAGTCTGTGTCTGTACACAAGCAGGATTTAAAGTTTACTGTCACAGAAGACCTCGTATCATCCTCACACGTTTTGCTCTCAGCACCACCGTTGAGCTGTACTTGGAGATCTCAGCTACCCCATATCATCGAAGGGAGCAACCCAGTTGGAACTAAAGCTTTTCTGATATTAGCAGCAAAACAGGCCTGAAGAGGAAGATCTTGTGATCCAAATCCTCACTGTTTAAAATTATCACAGGAAACCCTCTCTCTGGTAACTTACTTAATGTGTGAAGATTTGTGTGGGAATGTATGAAAATACAGGGTGGCAGTAAACCCTATCAAGCAATTTCCCCAGCAGTTTGTGATTAATTTGGCATGTGGAAGAGCCATGTATTACCCCATCTGTGACTTTTAGAATGACTACATAAACTAATTCTGGAAGATATAAAGCTAGAACCACCAAATGGATCAGTTACTTTGCAACAAATAAGGCAATTGCATCCTTTAGAAATGGGGTAACGGAGAGTTACAGCTATACCAAAGAGGACCTACTTTGCAGTCAATACGTTATTGGATTTGCCGACTCTATTGGTACACAAAGGTGGTTAAAGATCTGATTAAACTCAATACTAGATAAAACACTTTCGACTGACTTTTTGCTACCTGTATCACTATATATAGTGCTATTATACAAATTCCTACTCAAGTTTATTTCCATTAGCATAGCTAATGAAGAGTAATTCCCACTGATGAGGCTTTTGTTCTCCAACCTCACTGCTCCATAGCCTCAAATTTCCCTTCTCTTTTCTTCCCACCCCTTGGATTCCTCAAATTGATGAGAAACAGCGGTTCTGTGGCTATGTTGGAGCGATGCACTGGCTCGCTGGCCAGTGAGCTGTCACCGAGGAGAGTGTGCATGGCTTGGTTCTCCTCACCTTTCCCTGATCAGTACAGGCCTCTGTCCTCTACCCAACTGCCAACTTCCACAAAATTAGGAGCAGCCCAATTGCCTTTAAAATTTTCTAGAAAATTGGTTTGAAATTGTGCAGTTATAATTATTTTGAGGAATGAGACAGGCAGACTGTGAGCCTTTTTTAACTCTCGTTTCCCTAGGAAACCAGTTCAGAAACAAAACAGAAAAACCCATCGCACTACCACCTCCAAACCCTCTGAAAAAAAATCCTTCAAAAATAAGGACCTGAAAAGAAAATCCTGCAAAAGGTATTATGGGATATTGCCTTCTGTAACACCTCTAACGGTGTATTTAACAGCAATAAGGCTTTCACAGAATATTGAAAACTACTAGCAAGCAATAGTTCACCACTGGCACCTAAAAGAAGTATGTCACTGCCAAATACACCACATCACTTCAACTTGGCAAGAACGCTTGATAGAAAGCCAAAGAGTAGTGGAAAAGGCTGTTAAAAGTTAACAAAGCACTTCCCAAAAGTACTGTTTTGTTTTTTTTAAGCAAGTCTGCTAGCGCATGGGTGATGGATTTACTAAAGAAAAAAGTTTTTCTTGGCAAAAAAACCCTGCTTTTTTTGCTTAGAGCAAATTTTCCTGTCACTCTCCAGAACTTGAACTCCTACTCCCTCGTTTCAGAAAAATGTGGCCAGTTTCTGTTTTCAAGTGAAGAATTCCCACACAGTAATACTGACAGCATGCTAATCTATTGTTTAATATGGGTCATGGGAAAATGGCCACAAATTCAAGCATCATTAGAATGGAATGACCAAAGCTAAATTATAACAATTTTTTTTTTATTTTACAATAAAATGGTTGTTGCTATTTTGTTTGTAAAGAGTAGCAGAGTATTTCTCCAAATGTTTATGAGAAGGCATCATTTTACCTTTATTTCTCAGCATAGTTCTGTCAGAGAAAGTACTGTATCTAAAACATTTATTGGAAATGAAAAGGCAACCAGCAGAGCCACCTTACCTTCAACGCTGCCAAAGAATGAGTTAATGAAGTTATTATAATCTAATCCCAAAGTATATGCAATAAGGATGTAACAGATGTCCTGTCCAACAGGGACATAATTCTTTCACGGTATGAAGGTGGTAATTAAAAAGCATTATGCAGACAATCTGAAGATCTAAGACTTTCCTTACCCCCTGGACAGAATCCCTTTCAGGTTAGTGACATCAAAAAATTAGTTTCATAAATGCACATTCTTACTGATTAAATAATAAAATACAGAAGCAAATAAGCAGGTCAATTTCTCAGTTCCCTTTACAAGAAACAGAAAATAAACTTTACAGGTGGCACACTGGTGTATGACGATGCATGTTCACAGCTAGCGTACAACAACAGAACTATTCACTATTACTCTTGTCAGCCACTGCTAGCACACACAATAATACCTCAGGAGCAAACGTGAAAGCATGCAATGCACTGTGCCTCTATGCCTTGGCTAAGACTGTTTTCTCACTGTTCCTAATAATGCAACCCAAACAGAGGTCACAAGCAGCCTCACGTGGCTCTAACTTCTGATCATATGACAGCCCATGTTCAAGACACTTTCACTTCTCTCCATTCCTAAGTGTATTCTGCAAAACAGAGAATCATTTCTAAGTCCTTTTAAGTCAAGAAGGGTCAGACCCACTACTGGCTAATAATGAAGTATCACTCATAAAATAGTCTTGAGTTTTCACCAATGGTTCTGCAAGGGTTCCCTGGAAGTATCTGTTGATGGGCAGACCAATTTTTCCCCAAAATATACAATAATAAAAAAACTAAACAAATAACAAAGCCAACAAGTAGTGCAAGAGTGCAGCTTGAAAACAAAAAAACATGTTCACATATTCAGTGAACATGTGGTGAAGAACAATGAAAATAATCCCACAGAATATGTACAATTTTATCTATTTGATCACTTGAAAGGCTTCATCAAGGCATTCAACCCAGCTGGAAAAATCGGGTAGAAGAAGGACTGCAGAGAAAGACAGATGCTGCATCTGAGCTGAGCATTCTCCAGTAAATAAACAACAAAACAAAACAAAACAAAAAAGCGATTCTGACAAAGTTCCAAACTTTTATGAGACAATAACTTAACAAAAGACCATTTATTCTGTCACTCTCTTTTCATTCTTTTGTTTTGTGATTTGAGATAAAAGTAGATGCTAATTTTTTTTGCTTACTAATAATCTGTACAATAATTGCTAGTGAATTAACCCATGCAATTTGGCACTATTTGTCAATTCTTATATCAGTTGTTATTAAGAAATTCAGGAAACAATTGTTCGAATAAAAGAACACCAATAGAGGGCTTAGCAATTGAGGAACTACAGTAGTAGACTGCTGTTTATATATATTTCAGCAGTAACCATGTCTTGGCTTATCTCTAACTTTCTCAAAATTCCATCTGTTTATTTGTAAACCTCATACTTCATTCTCTTTCAGATTTAAGGCCTTTTATCAATTTATTTGGAAATGCATGGCATCTTTAGGACTTCTCATATCCTTGGTGTCTTTAATTTTTTATGTGCCACAGTATGCAAAAGCCTCTGTATTCTCAGACTGAGATGAACTCTTTCAACTGATGACTGTTTAACAGAGACAGGCAATATTTGTGCAGTTCTTAAACTCACCTGATGACTGTCAAGCTTGTCTTTCCTGTGTTGATCAAGAGCTGCAGCTCACAACAAAGGCTTAATGAGATTCTCTTCCCCTTGAAAGGACTGTTTCTTTCAAGAAGAATCTGTAGCTAATCACTGCAAGTCTCAAGTTGAGAGGATGATTACTTGGGGGGAGACGAAAGGGAAGGAAGCTAAGAGTTCTTTATGATTTCAGCTCCATTTATATGCAATGAGCAGGTTTTGCAAAAACCAATTGGCTGGAAAGCCTTAAACTTGCTGTTCCTGTACAAGACCTTATCACAATGCATGGGTTACTATTTATCAGTAAGAGCCATATCAGTTAGCTACAGCAGCTGAGTAAGCATCAGACTCAGCTGAAATTTCTCATATGCCACCTCATATCTGGGAAACCCCCTGACGCTGCTGCTGATCCTAAGTTTATCATATAGCACAGTGTGTCAAAAGTAACCAATCATTTGCAAAAGCATGACTGCACACTGTTATGGGTTTGTGTGGCGCGGTTTTCCTTGGTGGCAGGGGAGGGGGGCTGCAGAGGCGGCCCCTTTAAGAAGTTGCTGGAAGAATTCGCTGCCCCAAAATGTCGGACCTGCGCGCCAAAATGTCGGACCCGCCCCTAGGCGGGGAGTGACGGTGGTAACGCCTCTGGGAAACATATTTAAGAAGGGGAACCGGTAGTGTGGGGGTTGGAAACCTGAGAGGAACATCGCTGCCGATACTGGAGTCATGGAAGTGGAGGGGGAGGAGGAGGTGCCTGAGGAGGCTGATGGCCCTGCAGCCCAGGGGGGTGAACGGTGGAGCGGAGGCTCCCGAAGGTGGCCGTAACCCCATGGTAAAAACCGCGCTGAAGCAGTGTGAGACTGGAGAGCAGCCCGCGGAAAGGACCCGCGCCAGGGAAGTTTGTGAGGAACTGCAGCCCGCGGAAAGGAACCACGTTGGAGCAGGGAACGAGAGAGGAATCTTCCCCCTGAGGAAAGAAGCGGCAACGACGATGTGTGGCGAGCTGACTCAACCCCCATCCCCTGTTCCCCGGCGCCGCCGGGGGGAGGAGGTAGAAATCATCGGGAGTGGAACTGAGCCGGGAAAGCGGGAGGGGTGGGGGGAGGGTGTTCTGATGTTTAGTTTCCCTTCCCAATACCCTTGTGTTTTGTTTTTGTTTTGATTTGTAGTAAATTAAATTGATTTTGTTTTCTTCCCAAGTTGAGCCTGTCTTTTGCCCGTGACCATAAGTGGGGAGTGATCCCTCCCAGTCCTTGTCTCGACCCACAAGCCTGCCTTTGGATTTTCTCCTCATCCCAACGTGGCCAGGCGAGGGGGTGGGGGTTGAGCGAGCGGCTTCGTGGTGCTTTGTTACCGACTGAGCTGACCTGAAACCACGACACACACAAACCAAGAGTTTGCTGAGTGTTCAAGTTATATCACAGGAAGCAAGTTGCAATTTCTTGCAGTAATTACGTTACCTGGACGCCTCATAAGTCCAGGATATCACATATTTGTATGACTGCAATAAGACAAAACCAAGTCACTGAGACTTGTGTTGAGTGTTTAAGATACAGGGCAAAAATATACAACACATGCCAGGTTTTTGCCAAGATACCTGAACAAGTGCCAAAGGAGCTAGCTTGGGAACTGGAAGCAAGACTAGCACAGTGCTCAGCAAATGCTAATAACTTCTTGTCCTCCACAGGAGCCATGAACACATTTCCAGATTGCCTCATCACTTAAAGAGAAGGCCACAACCTGGAGGCCTGGATCAATCTTCATCAGCTTTGTAATATGTTATAGCTGTAAGACAGTAATGCTCAAACAGTATTCCACAAAGAAATTACATTGAAGAGTTCTGAAATTGCTGCAGACTTGCCATGAACCAGCAAGCAAGTGTCAGAAGCACCTATAATGCAGCACTAAACTGAGACCTAATGCAAAAAGGTACATTATACCAGGCCAAATTTCAGATGTTTGCTTGGCAGCACATTTACATGTTGCACAGACGGATCACTTATTAGGCTACCTATCACCTGTGCACATACACACAGGCACTGCAAAACAAAACAGAAACAAAGGTCTTGTAGATGATGCACTATCACGGACATAGGACCAATGCCTCTCTATATGAAGTCAAGGTAAAGAAAATGCAGGTCAGACATTTGTACACAAAACCCATGCAAATACCATAAGACAACTAACCTGAAGAACAGTTAACACTTGAGACACAATCATTAAGTTTTGCAAACTACATTATTTTGTTGAGTACAATATTCATAAACTTAATTTAAATTGCAGTCACAATTATGCTTGCTGCTAAAGAAACAATTCTACCTATTTACAGAACTGGGCAAAGAAAATGAGAAATCCTGCAGTTTCCATGCACAATAGACATGATAGATTTAAACTACCTAAATGTTCTCAGGTTATTCTTCAGACAAAATTTAAATTGAATGCTGATCTTTCCTAGAAATGATAGCAGTTTAAGGTTTAAAGTAACCTTTCCCTGTTCAGTAATGAAATAAGTCTAACACACTCAGGGGAAGGTTTTCATGTCACTTTCAGATTCAAAAAACAAAATAAGTTGTCATGAAAGACCCAAAAGGGATCTGAATCCAGAAATGTAAGTGGTCTTCTTCAGTACAAGACCATGTGCCTGCCCATGCACAATACCATGGCTTTTATTCAGGCAGAACTCGATAGTAAATCTTATCAGAATGACAGCTGCAGTCCCTGCCGGGCTTCACTGGTATCAACACAACAAAAAGGCATCCCTCTGGCAATGGAAAGCTCCCAAAACACTGAAAACTCATGCAATGACATGTCTTCTCATCCTGCTTAACAAGTCAAATGATATCTGTCCCTCCATTTTTACTATCACCCATCACCCTCAAGGTTTTTCAGTTTGTATGTTCAACTCCTTCTTTCCCTATTTTATCTGCTCTACTTTCTCTTGATGCCCCCTCCTTTCTGAAGACCTTGTCTCCTCTTCCCATGGTGCATGAGTACCCACACCCATCCCGGCAACAAAGTGAGCAGAGCATATTAAGTGTCACACTAACACAGCCCTCGTATGCTTCCAGACACAGAGAGATGCTGCTGTGAAGCCCCCTCCCTGTCCAAACACAGGGGAAGACAGTGGCTGACATGACAACAATGGCACTACGCACAATGTTTTGGGTCTCCATGCCCATGACCTACAACAGCACAGGTCCAGGCCACGGTGGTTCTACCTCTCTGGAAGACATAGCAATAGGTGGCATAGACTGTTGGTGCAATCCCCTTCCCTTCCCTTCTGCACTCATGAAAAGTCACCTGGTCACATATTCCCTTAGGGGAGTGGCAGCAGCAACGTGGTCCTGCTCCTGGAACTGCTCTCAGCTGTGCGTGTGATCCCCTGCAGAAAGCCCACAGCACAGATGAGTCACTTTGTACTGGGGGGGTGGTGGGTGGTGGTGGGTGTGGGTGCACATGCATGCGTGTGTTAGTTATTCAATGGAAGGATGTTGGGTACAGACTTGCTTTTATTCCCCGTATTAGCATGCAGCCTACAGACAGGGTGCATACCTCTCATGCTCTCCCCATGACTGTAGGTGCAGTGCCAGATGCCCAAGCTGGGTTCTGCTGTTTAATTTTTCCTCCAGTTAATCCTCTGGACATGTTGGTCCACTGGGAATGTTTCTGGTGTAGGCCATATCAGCATGCCATCATCTTTTTTCCCTATCTTTGTCACTGCTCCAGAAGTTCCAGATCCCACTTTCCCTCCTTTGCTTTTCACTTCCTTATAACTTTTGGGCCATGTTGGTCTTATCTGAGAATAAAGCTGGCAAAGGTGTTGCTTGAACTTTTTTTCTGATCCACTGCTGTTTAGCTGCAGCTGTGCCTTCCACTTCACTTTTTCAGCAGAGAAGCCTAAAGCACCCACATTTTCTGGGGTGCAGCAGCAGGAAAGCTATGGCAGGGAGCCTGGGCTAGGGATGTTATAGCTCATCACAAGGCTGACAGACATCTTGATTGCTGCATGTTTTGTGGAAAAGAACGTGGAGGCAGTTTCTAGGATTGAAGGATTCTGGCTATGAAGACCCTTTGGAGCTTCATATGAGCTGACATGTCAGCTGAGTGCTGACAGCCTATCAAGCAGCTGACAGGGCACGGTCCTGCTCTAAACAAGGTGCTTCAGCCAAAAGCCTAGGAACAGGACTGGCAGGCCATTTCCTCTGCAAGCTGAAAGGAAAGCAGGGAAGGAACAGATGCTTCCCAGGGAGAGATGCATGTTTCATTGTTGAGAATAGGGGAGAGCTGATTTCCATACTGCAGGAGTTAATCAGCCTGTACTACCCCCATTCCTTGTCCTTAAAAGTCTCTCCTCTCCAAGCCAGGGGAGCAGAAGGACAGGCTTTATCACTCTTCCCTTTGTCAGTTCTCCCTCCTTTGTCACTTCTCAGACGAGCAGGGCACAAGATTCACCCTCACCCCTCCCTTTTCCTGCATGGTGTGCTGCTGCTACTTTTCAGCTATACTTTTCCTTAGCGAACAACTCAGTTCTAAGTCTCTTACATTTCCTGAGGGCCACTAAGCCAGCTGCCAAAGGCATTTGCCAAGAGAAAGATGAAGTCAAAACAGGTATCCAGAGACAGGGAAGAGACAAAGTGACTATGCCCACCTAAAAGGGAAAAATGGTCAACTGCCACCATAAAAATAGTGAATCTCCTCACTTAGCTTTGCTGTGCCTGTCTGCAAGAGCAGTGTTTGGAACAGTGTTTGGGGGATGACATTGCAGACCTTGATCATGACTTTACCCACTGCATATTTGCCCTCCCTCCCCAAACTGATTAGCCACTGACCAATAAGTCCTGCAATCATGGGACTCCATAGGGCAACAGCTACACCTGTGAGAGCAGGTTTGGACTCCCAAAATTTTATCCAGTGATGGCAAAGTCATGGCAGTAACTTGTAACAGCAGCAAGTTCTGACCCACCACACCATCCTCAGTGCAGAGAGGCAACCACCAGCCCTACCAGTCCAACCTTGTGTCCCACACCCATAGTACCCTCCCAGTGTACGTTAGGGCACTGCACACAGAAGAGTGAAAACTCAAGAAAGTAAGGCACAGTCCACATCTTCCTCCTCAGACAAGGAGGGAGGGAGCAGGAAGGAGTCAGCTCATCCGGTGTGTACTCACACAGTAGCTGCCACAGCTGCAGGAGGACGTTCATGGTTTTTGCCAGTGGCAAAAAAGTCAGAAGTCATCAGGCAGTAGGTGCAATGGTAGCATGTATGAAAAAGCAAGAACAGAAAACAAATCCCAAACAGAAGTAGAACAGAAATTAGACTTGTTTCTGCACATGAAATCTCTTTACAAGTGTCACTGGCAAAGGAAATGACAAGCTACAGCCATCTGCGTGAGACAGACATTGGGACAAAATGGCACCTCCTAGAGTGGTCCCCAGAAGGGCTTGCAAGCCAGAAAGCAAACACTTTTCAGATACCTTTCCTTCAGGCTGCTTTGAAACACATGCAGTGGGATGTTCAGTACACAGGAGGACACGAACTCTGTGTCCAAAGTAAAACCCTCAAAATGCATTTAATGCAGTGTAAACTCCCCAGAAGCAACTACTCCAACCTGGCTGTCTACCCCTCTTGCACCACACTACTGGCTTAAGATGTGCACAGCCTGATACCAGCCAGTGCTGAGCTATGCGGACCCTTGGGTCTGACCCAGCAAGACACTGTTATAAGTTATGTGAAATAGCTAAATGTCCACGCTGTTTCCATCACAATAGAGACTCTTTATTCTTCATGTAAGAAGATTAGAAAAATAAATGCAAACAGAAAAAATCCCACACAGTCAAGGCACATCTACTCAGCATCTTCTTTTCAGTATGACTAAGAAAAGTGACTTCTCACAGTCAAGAGCAGCTCACATCAACAATTCCTGTTGCTTACCTTTCATTTGCATGAGATTTTAGCCAAACTCCACCACTTATTTACAAATTATTAAGAACTCAACTAAAATACTGCACAGATTTTGTGTATCATCTTTTATCTGGCTGATGTTAAGGAATTTGTAGTAACAAGCCATAAAAAGCCTAAGCAGATTACTACAGAGATGACTCCCATAATAAAACCATGAGGCATTTATTATTCAGTTACAAGCCGCTGTGTGATCTCTGGTTCCAGTTAAGCACAGAGTAAATTTTGTTTCTGAGAAAACAGGATTGGGCCCCTGTGGCTCAAAGAATTTCACCATTCCATCAGAAATGCCTGTCTACCACCCTTGCAGACTGCCAAGTCCAGCTCCTTGGCTCTTGAACAGCAGCATCAGAAGGATGAAAACCACATGAGGATTGGAAAAATGTGCAAAGCCAGAGACAAAGGAAAAGACAGGGCCACTCAGAAAAATCATGGGCAATTCCTGAGTTGCTGATAGGAGGAAAAAGCTTCTTGGAAGTTCAGAGCTCTTTTTAGACAGATCTGTAACTATTTTTCCATGATGTGACTGAATTACAACATTCATGTATGTGTGATGTACGGTACGCATCTCTTGCAAGAATTCAATAACTACATTAATAAGAATCTTCAGCTAACACAGTGGATATAATCAATAACTGTATAGTAAGAATGGAGTCTTATAGCTACCCATTCTTGAGCCTAAGAATGGGTACAGACTAGGAAAGTTAGCACAAACATGACTATTGCAGCACCTGCATTTTTTCACAATGTGGAACATGCATAAATAGAAAACATCCTGCAGATGTTCCTTCCCTCCCTAGTCCATTTTTCATTGGCACACACCCATTGCCCAACTACATATGCAAAATTCATGTAGAAAAAGTGGCTATTACATTGCTAGATGTATTTGGGGTGAGATTCCATAAAAGCATTGATAAGAAGACTATGTTTCCAATCACAAGTTGAAAATACAGTTCCAAAACACATAATACACATGCTCTTTAACATATTTGAGATTTCTAATACACATACCATATTGTATCTAAGCTTTCATCTAGCCTATAATATATTATTCTAACACAACATAGCAGTGCCACAGTTCAGCTGGATCTTGAGACAGGCAATACCAGCATTATTTTTTTTTTCCATTTGAAAGTATGTGAAAGTTACAGATCTTTTGCAGGTATGTAATTGTTAAGATATGGGCTAGGAAATGTAATTCATAATATTGACCAGCTTCTTGCTTTAGATTCAGCGAGAAGGGTGCTTTGAAGGCCATGATCTAGGTGCCAGAGCACTGGACTGCCCAGGTCTTATTCCTGGTTCTGTCACAGTCATCACAGGACTTTAGATAAAACTCTTTGTACTTTCTGTTGTAGTACAATTAAGTGTAGTCATAAAGCAAAATGTAAAAGATTGAATGTTCATATCCTCATGAGTTACCCCCTCAATAATATAAATGCATATACAATACATACGTGTGTGTATGTATGACACACATTATTGATGTACAGATACAGATATGTTTATACATATAGAAGAGAGAATGTGTGCATACAGTCTACCATAACAAAGATCTAGATACAATAATTATGGAAATAATATGTCTAACAGATTTTCCTCGAATTATGCATCCTTATTAAAAAGGCAACCATGGTAAAGAAGTTCAAATCACTCCTAACAATTCATTAAAGCAATTACATTTATGATGTAATTTATTGCATTTATTAAATTACTAACATATGGAATGCTCCTTTTATGTCACATTGCAAGTTTCGTAAGACCCACAAGTAAGTTTTATAAACTACTGCTGCATGTACCTTTCATTTTGCTGTGACTTACAGTGGCAAGTCCTGAAGGGTTACATATTACTACAGACTGTAATTCACTTGGAACAGAATACCAAGAGAAGCCAAAAAATTTCATTTCTTCATGTTTGCATTAATGGAGAGGACTGAAGCCCAGATCCAGCAAACCCCTTATGCCAATTCTTTTTCTCATGTGCATATAATCAAACTAAGTTGAATGGGATATGCCCATGGACGAAGCTTAAATGAAGGGGAAGTATTAGCAGAGTAATCCATTGGCCTCTTCTGCTCATCGTCTTAGTGCTCTGAACCTGTTACATATTAATCTCCCCTGAAGAAATGTTTTAGTCCGTTGTAGATGATCCATACACAGTCTGGTTCAAGCTATCACATCACATTAATAACCTAACAATATTTTGCCATGCTAATTTTATTTCATCACTCCTGAGGACAAAATGGTGTAACAGACCTGGTCAACTGCAAGTACAAAACTCGAATACTAATTTCATTTATGTTCTATTGCTTACAGAAATGAAAACAGGAAATTAAGTAACTTCACCAATGGGGAAACGATTCCTTTTACTAGTCTTAAATAAAATAATAACACCTGCAAATGCAGGGTTGCAGGGTTTGTTCTTTTTTCAGATGTACAGCCACTTGCTTGGAGAAGTGTGTGGGGAGGGTTTTTGTTGTTGATGTTTGGGGTTTTTTTCTTTTACTGAAGGGTGAAGAACAGAAAGCAGAAGCCAGGCACAAATAACTGCTTACTGTAATATAAAAATTACCAATGGGAAGAGACAATAAGCACTGAAGTCAACAACAAATATTACATTCTGTAGCAAACAGAATTTCCCGGTAAAAAATGCATACATATTAAATAGGAAAAACGCCTTCTCTACCGTCAACTTGCACACTTCCCAGTGCATGACACTTCCAAGTTCCAATTAGACTTCTTTCCCCCCTCTGAGGGGAAAACTGAGAGTTTTTTATTAATTTAAACCTATACACAATGGAAATTTAATCCCAAATTAAGAATATATCCATATTGAAATGTTTCTTTAACTATTGATTGCAATATAACAACTATGTCTTTTATAAAGGTTCGTTAACACATTATTCATGTCTTGCATTAGAAAAAGGGCGATAAAAATTAATCCAAAGCCCAGCCATAGCAGCTTAATAAGACTGTAATAAATGTTTTTTGAGCAGCATAACTGGTTTCAAAACTGGTATCGAGAAGCTTGTTAGAACTTAAAAGATAGATACACTTCAAATTTTATATATATATATGCATACATATAAACATATATACACATACATATAAAAAATGCCTCAAATCAGAAAGTTTTATATGTGTAGTAAATTTGTTATATTAGGAGTATTGTCCTGGTAAAATACATTGTCCCTAAACAACAACATTTACAATACTCAAGAAAAAAATAGGGTAGAAATGCAGGAATGTAACTAATAACTTTAATTTTTAAATAATTCTCTTCATTTTGAATTTTTTTACTAAAGAGACAAATTCTTGACAATAAGGATAAAAACCATATGCCCTTGTATTCACTTTATAACTTATGAACTTCTCTGGGACATGTCAAGTATTGCTATTTTTCATTCTGTCAGTCAAAACATCTGGATTTTAGTGGTTTTATAGCACTAACGGCTTGTTCAGAATGTAGCCTTTCCCCATTTAAAAAAATTTATACCCCCATTTCATTCTCATCACATGGCTAGCATATGTTTCATGCCAACTTTATTCAAGGCCAAAACCTGTTGTAACTCATCAGGCCAATGAATTACTACAGGAATGTAAAGCAAAGCAAAAAAAAATAAAAAATGCAATCAAGTCAGTAAAAAAAAAATATCCCCTAAATACCAAGAAACTCTACACTATTCTGAGGAGAATGGAAGAGATAAATAACTATCAGATCCTCGGTTTCTCTCACAAGGTCATCATAACTGAAGAGGTAGAAGGAGGATGAAGAGGGAGAGCTCAGTTTCTGTAAAACCTGTCATTGCAAGGGAAGTTTTCCAAAATAAGTAGATCAGATAAGAGCAGGGAAAGAATGCAGATTGTTGAAATATTTCTCTTTCAAGCAAAATAACAAAACAAAACAAACCAGCTTGCCCCATGGAGTCACTGTTGAAAACATGGTGGCTTTAAATTAAGCTATTCCATTTGTCAGCACATGTCCTCCTCAGGTTTGCTCACCGTTTACCTCTTATATCCAATAAAACTTGGAGATAAGAGAGGTACAAGGTGATCATTATTCAGCTCCTTTTATTTATATGGAGAAGGATGCAAAATAAACAGTTTTTTACTTTTGGGCAAGTGATATAATCTTTTCAGGTTCTTTTCCAGTAAAGGCCTGAAATACATACACGTAGACCCTAATTTGTCTCTTCCAGCTTTGTAGCAAAAGGTTTGCTGCAACATTAATCTAATGCTACTGCCTTTTACCTTCCTCAATTTTTTTATTGTTCTAAAATTCAATCATTGCCACTTAGCATTAGTACTGTCTCAAAGCTCCAAGTCAGTGAGAAGGCAACCAACTGAGCAACTCTGAAGTGAGGATTAGCCAGCAGAGAGCTAGAAGAACATTCAAACTGCAGATAAAGTTATTGAGAGTAAGTTGTTGAAGTGTACACCCTCTCCAAGGCATTACCTGCACCCGTTGCATGCCACCATTGGGATTGGTGGGTCTCTGAGACAGAATCACTTGGGGGAACAGCAGAAGAAATGACCAGGGGTAGAAACTTGTCGGAAGAAACCAGCTGAAGATGGAGATGACACAGGACTGGACTGTACAGTGACAGATGAGCCTGACTCAGTGAAGGAATGAGCCTTACAAGATGACAGTGAGGTGGGTAGAGTTCAGGAGCTGGATAAGCACACCAGGAATGAAGCTACATGTTATAGTTGGGGCAACCTTGTAGCTCACTGCTGCCAACAGGGGGAAGATCCTGCTCTTCCTCTGCACCTCCTCTGGGATTTTGCTGACCCAGCAATGAGCCATCCAACTTACAAATCTATTAATGTCTTGTTGACAAGTATGTGATTATTTTATCAATTTAATTTGGGTGAAATCTGGTGTGATTTCACCTGAGGGAGAGCAGCAGCCCACAAGCTTTGGATAGTACGGATGACTGAAGAACAGAACACAAGATGACATTGTCAAGGGACAACACCAAAGACAGACTGCGATTTCTTGGAAGAGGCCACCTTAGCAGAAACAAGAAAGGTAAGACTCATAAGCAGACATTATAGAGCCAACAAGTCAAAATGAGCATACCCACCTCAAGGTTTTGAAATGCCTTAGCAAAGTGCTCCTTATTCCTCAAGTGCCAATCTACACTTGATGATAACCCTTTGCTACTATCAATTCTCACAGTTGCTCAAGAAGTAAAGGACAGTGGGAAATCTAACCATTTCAAGTCTGAAGAACCATGCAAATTACCAGTGTTGTGGCACACAATGGAAACTGATGGGTTCTTCATAGCCTGCTTTCCTTGAAAGCCTGGGAAATCTTTCTCTAGACACTTTACTTGCAAGTACATCAATCCTGTAACACTGGGAAATGTCAGAATGAAATTTACACTTGCAACCTGAATTCTGTCTTTTGGATCTATGCATTATTTATACCGTACTTAAATAAGTGATCAAACACTATTTTCCATTGGACATCTGCATCAGTGCAGAGCAAGGCTCAAGTTCAGAAATGAATAAAAATGTATAATAAAGGAGCATATTTCCTTACATTCCTTCAGCTGTCTCTGTCAGAAGGTAAACAGTAACCAAAAACAGCAAGCAAGCAAAGGTAAGTTTCTGGCTAAGATAGCAGAGAAATGACCAGAAGGACAGTATTTTATCCCTGTTTTCAACAGGTAATGCTAATGGCGTGAGTTCATAACAGCGTGAGCTGAGTTAAAGAAGGTCCGATTTCTCTTCCTGACTGCATACTCCCACCACATCTACCAGCTCCAGCATTCTTCAGAGTCTTCCACGAGACACTGATCTGGCAGAGGATAACCAAACAAAAAGACTGCATAGCCTTCTGCCAGACCCATGAGTTAAATCAATTCACAGAGATGACAGGAGGTGAGAGAGGGGAGCAATATCTCCCCACATACACTTGCAGAAAAATTGGGCCCATCTAGCTGCCTGTGAAACTGCAGTTAAAACATAGACCACATTCTGGAAGTGATCCATGAATATCCGGATATCAGATCTGAGAATACATGAAGTTCCAGACTGCAAATACGACCAGCATCCACCTTTACGTCTAAAGTCAACAAGAGCTGCTTTTAGAACACATGAGGAGACACTAAGGACTTGGAAAACTTCTGGCAGTAATCTGTGTATTAGCTCCCACTTGCAACATGGAGATAATCACATCCTTCTTACCATTAAGATTAAATGCTCGTGAGAGATACAGTTATCAGAGCAGTAAACATTACAGAAAAGCCCCAGAGAAAAATGAGTACCTGTCTTCAGAGCAAGGCTCACTAATGTTGTGAATAAGGATACAATAAAGTACTCTGCAACCCCTCATAATTTAGCGTGGTTTATTCTAAAAACCTAATGAAGCACAAAACCTATGGAAAAAACGTCAGGAGATATATACACACTGAAAGGGCTAAAGTAGATTCACAGAAGACAGACTTCACAATCCAAATATTCTTTTTACACCACTGTGAGCATTTAATTTTTAGAAGCCTCTGAATCCATACAGACATAGGTGAAACACCCATCATTAACTCTGGTTTCTGCAGAGGTTCTTTATGAGCAAAAATATAAATGAACCAGTGATGCTGTCACCACCGAGAAAAACCTGGAATGTTGTAACACTAGGTAATGCGACATGAGCCTTCACACAGCCAATGACATTAATAGGGAGGGAGCTGCATAACAAGCTGTTGCCCTGCCAATCCTGAGAGCACACAGTTGTAAGTAATACTAAGGAAAAAGAGCAGGAAGAACAGCTCCATCCCCTCCTCATCTGCCTATCCACTGGCATCTTCAGAGACTGGAGTGATGGGGATACAACATGCCAAAGCAGAACTCAATAGGAGCTGGATAGCTTACACTCTTTGGCGAGCCAAAGAATTTGATAAAAATACTTCAACTTACAGTCTCTTTAAAACCATGCCTCCTAAAATCATAATAAAGCAATCTATGATGAGTAAGAAAAATGTACTAGTATGCTTTACAACAAACCCATCCATTTAATCAGACTTGGAAAGCCTGGGTTTAATTTTTTGCTCTGTGCCAAACATCCTATGTGCCTGAGGCAAGTCACATTGCTATCGCATGTACTGATTCTTCCTCCATACAGTGACAAAGATGAGACTCATGAGGTATCAGAAGAATGCACATGCTAAAGCTTGTGAGGCAGTCAGACAGAACAGTGATGAGCATCCCAGAAAAGCCCATAGAAGTGTGTCCTCAATATCAATTCATTTTCACTAATGACACAATGTACAGCACATCTCAGTAAAAGCTGTCAAACTATCGAAGGACATAAACAGTTCACTTTGAAATAAAAATACATAAACGTAGAAACGACTGCAATACATAAACATGAAGAAAATTCCTCTCCCATTTGTTTGGTGCTCTCAATAACTGCAGTGCATCCCAGTTAGTGTAACAAAAAACGTAAAAATCCATGAGTGCAGGACATAGGCCCTAAGAAAAGTCTGTGAAGACAAAACTTAACTCTCACACTGACTATGAAAGCGCACTCCTGTCCAACCACCTATTCCAATCCTCCACCTTTTTCCAAACTCAAGTTCACTTGCAGCAAATCTTAAAAAACAACAAATTCATATTACTCTGGGATGAACATGCTGAACTGCACTAGAGGTGTCACATCAAGTGACGTACCAGCAGCTCTTTGTCTCACACAGTAAGAGACGTACCGCTTTGGCTTTTACTTTGACCTGACTTGCAAAACAAGAGAAGCAGCAGCACACCGCAGGGCAAAAGCACAGAGGTTCTAGCTGGCATCCTGCCAACTAGCTATAACAGATTTTGGTACTGTGTTGTTTTATATATAGCAAGAAGCAGGTCCCAGCCTTCTGCTCAAGCTTCAGATTTCCAAATGGTGTAAGGAGTAATTCCTTGTAGAACAGGCTAATTTTGAAGTGAAAGAGGGCACAGGCAATGGTGGGAGCAATACTGGCAGAGATGCTTGATGTCAGTCAGAAAGGAAAGAAATGGAGTATCTGTGGATTGTCACGTGGATTAAAAGCAAGACAATTTCAAACAGCAAAACAAAACAAAGGTAAAAATTGCATGAGACTGGACCTTCACCGCTTTGATGTATTATTAGGTCTTCAGTGTCTCCCACTACCCTGTTTCCACCCACATGGGTGCACCTGTAAGTATTTGTAACCGCATAAGAGTTATGTAAGGTATGTTAGCAAAACTGAAAACACTAACTTCAACCTCTCAAAATACTCCCGAGGTAGCACAGGGAGCAGAAAGGGAGGAAGAAAAAAGAGCAGTACCTGGCAGACCTGAATTGCTTTACCATACAATACTCAGATAAAATGCAAATTAAGGAAACAAACATCCATATTAAAGTAACAAAAATGGGGGGTAAAGGAACCTAAAATCTGATAGCCTGCAACTAGCTCTAAGGTTAAAAATTTACAGAAAATTCTCAATAAGATCTCTGCACGTAAGCATTATGACTGAAAAGAAGGCATTTACTTAAAGAAACCAAAGACATTTTAAAAACTTAACTACTATTCAAAAAACATTATGGAGCAATTAACATGTTAATTTGAATAGAAAAAAAATCTAAAGAAAAATGTTGTGTACTTACTATCATTTAGTGTTGTGAAGTCCAGGAATCGATATTCATAGCAAACATCTATCTTGGTTTCTACCTGTGGCCTCTTCAAAGTTGAATAGATATTACCAGGTCGTTTTTCATCATGCTTCTCTAGTTTGTTCAATCCACAACCCATTTCAGCAGCTCCTGATACAAAGAGGCAGGGAAAGGGAAAAGAAAAAAAGTATCAACACCTTTCCTTTTGTTTTTTTCTTTCTGGTTTCATGCACCACACTAGTGCATTCTGGTGATTTTTGGTTTTTAAATACAAGCTACCTACAAACTATATGAAATAGTAGTGTAATTAAATAAATGCTCAGATAGTAACCGAAGTATATACTACTCATATCAACCCTCAGGCATGCTACTATTTTATCAGAAAATTGACAGTTTAATGCATGTATTTTGCATCTTTCAAATGTATTCAATAGTATACTCCAGAAGACACATTTTCCATTATAAAAAGTGGCTGAAAATGCAAAATAACTTGCTAATATAAGGGTTGACAACTTAATAACAATTTCTATACATGCAGTTACTATGAGAGCAGATAGTAGTATCTTTTACACAGATCTCTGTAACTCAAATTAGTATCTAGACTTACAACTCAATGGAAAAAGCAGGTTTGCAAAGAACTACCAGCATTTAGAGAACTACCTCACTTCCTTCCACCTCATTTTTTCAGGTAAACCACAGGAAATAATGGCACTTTATAGAAGCCATTTTCAAACCAGAAGAGGCACATGGCCACAGAACTGGACTAAATAAATCTAGTTCTCTTTAAGAAGCTGCTAGCCCACAACATTTTAAAGGATTACTCCTTACAACCATTTCTGCTACACAGTAAATGTTTCTCAATATCCTGCACATTGTGGCTCATCTGAGTATGAAAGGATGGAAGAATTGCTTCATGAAAACACTCAGATGATCCAAATCTTCTCCTTCCTCTTCAACAATGCTGGTCAGACTGAGGCAAATTATTTCAATCAGCAGTGAGTATGAAAAGATAAAGACACACCAGCTAGGCACCTGAGGTTTCTCATTACAGCCCACCCAATATTCTGCTTCCACAGAGAAACTCAAGCTCTGGGGATGGGGAAGGAAATGCAGAATAAACACTCAATGACGAAGAGGGGCTCCCACAGGCTACCCCAGACACTCTGAGGCATGGGATCCATTCAGTGTAAACGCGCTGCATGAAGCATCACAAAGATCAGTGTTTCAGCCTCCCTGCAGCCTTTGACAAATAGCAATGAGGACCTGAAAAACTTCAGTCACAGAGTAGGGCTGCCTTTACCTTGACAGTTAATAAATATAAAGTGGAGAATGAAAAACCAGTTCAGGTTCCCTATCTCCGATGAGATGCTTGTAAACTCATGCCACAGCCCCATCCCCCAAATGGCTAGAAAGCTAGTCAAATTTCCAGCCCCAATGTATTTGGAACCTACTTGTAGAAATTTATTTATACTTCCGTTGTGCTTCAGCTTTTATTTTGTCCCTCCCTCGTATTTCCTTGTGAAATCATTTTTACGATTAGTTACCAAATCCCTTCCCGTATTTTGCTAGGATAAGCATGCTCAAGTCCGTTCCTGCCACTTACAAGACAGGATCTCTGCTCCCTTCATCACCCCACTCACTCTCATTTGCATCACTCCTGTTTTCATTTTTCTATGTGAACACAGGTAAACATATGCTCAAAATGAGATATTAACAAGGCCTATTAAAATAACATTGATACTTCCTTGTCTCTACTGCAAATAACATGCTTACTGCACTCAAATCATCATTGGCAGAGGAATCACATTCACAGTTTACCACCAGCTTCCCAGTAGACAAAGAACCCATTTCTTTATTTTTATCCAACACAGCTAACTGAGGAGTTTCTAACTCATCCCCCATAACCTTGCTCTATTCCTTTGCATTTCTACTACTCACTAATAAATTCATCCCATCCTCCTGCACCCCTGAAGAGCTGGAAGTCTTTCCAGGCTCAGCAATGCTGCCTACCTTCACATCATCTGCAGCCTGTAAGTGCACACCTACATGTTATTGCAAAGTCACTAATAAATACATCAAAATAGGACTGACCAACACATCAAACCTTAAAAAAATGCCATAGTAAATATCTGACCACACAGAAACTGGAAGCAGAAAAAACACTTGCTAGAAAGACCTGCAGCATCAAGAAAAATGGATGATGTGTCATACGTGTTCCTGAACTTCAAATATTTGGTGGATTCATCCAACAGAAAACAACCTTCCCTGCTTATTTTGAGAGAAAAGTAAAAACTACTTTATTTTAACAATTTCTATAAATGAAAGCTAGGTTTGGGGATTTTTTTTTTCTTTTGGCATTTAAGGTTAAAAATCCTCAGGATCTTTTTCTCTTCCCAAGGTGACCCTTTTTTTTTTTTTGTAATACCAACTACTACCATTAAGTAAAGGGTTATTCTTTCATATATGCAGCTGCTTCTTTCTTTTGCCTGTGCAATACAAATAGCTTAAGTATAAACTTTTATTTATTTTAACATATAAATGCATATTGCATATTAATGTGCCTAAAAAGATATTGTATGTATTTCCATGGACTGTAGTGAAACACATCTAGCAGCATACTTGTGCTTTACTATATTGTAGAGTGAGGAATTAAGATAGCTGTAAGTGTTAGCAAGTGTATCAAATTTCCTGTTTCAGCAATGGCCCAGTAATTCTTACACATCATAAGTATACAGTACAGCATTATGCACGGAAAAAAATTCCATTTCAGAGGTCATTAAGCCGCAGTGCCTGCAACCCTTAGCTATACAAAGAGTCTGAAATCCACAGGACTCTTCAGACAGTGATGGCTGCAGAAAGAGGCCTTGGGGACTCAGTATTTCACATCACAGAGAGTTTTGCATTCCTTTCCTAAATTGGGGTGAAAGTGCTAGAAAATACAAGCCTGCTCCTTCAGCAGCAGCCACAGACGCTCTCCTGTGCTTCTCTAGCAAACATTTCCTCAGCCCTTTTGAGAAAACCAGTCCATCCTCATTGCCCATGCGAGTAGTGAACTCTCAAACAGTGCCAACCCACAAGTCATTCAGCACGGAGATACCTGCCCACTTGGGACTTGACTGAAAACATACATTTTTTTGTATTAAGTCACTGAGTGACTGCTTACCAGAAGACTGATTTTCACCTTCCTGCTGCTTGGCTAAAACTTCAATTAGTATCCTTGAAGATAAATACCTCCCCACATTTTGTGAAGTATAGACAATTGTATTTATGTTACTAAAGCACACATACGGAAAAGGATGTTTTCACTTGAATAAAAATGAGGTATCGGTTGAAAAAGTAAGTTTCAAAAGATTTCCATCTTTTCCACAGTAATCAGGATGCAAGTGCTGCAGCAATAGAAAATAAATCTTAAGAAATAAACTTCCTACTTTAATACAGGAGTCTAAGTATTAAAAAGATTCCAGAGATGTATTAATACTTAAAAGTTTTCTCAAAGATACCGATGATGTGTGTATGACAAGTAATCACCAAATTCTGCTCTACGTTATCCCACAAACTTCCTATTGGGACAGCTTGCCTTATAACCTTCCAAAGACTTTTAACGTTAGTTATTACCCTCTTCCTTCCTTTCCTTTGCACTAAAGTTAGTGCTGTTCAGAGTCTTTTCACCCTCATCCGAAAACATCTCCTTGCTTTTCAGTTACAAATCTAGTTGTCAACAGGACATTATTCACCTTCTTAATTTTCTACGTTGAAGTTATCAGACAGTGCTGTAAGAAATGTTCATCACTGATGCATCCAAAATAATCTAAACCCACTTCAATCCCCTTTTTCAGCAGGTATATTGTTTTGCTATAAGTGATGCTTAAGGCTACCGTACTACATACATTTATCCTGGCTTTCCATATCCACATGTGAATCCTACTTTTTTTTATTCATTATTAAAACAAAATATTATCATTAACATTCACTTTTTAGTAAATTAAAAACAATTCTTCAGAAACACTGCCAAATTTTCAAGTATTTTTTGCTCTGCAGTAGGTTCTAAGACAATCTTTTTTTTCATTAATGTAAAAATTATCAACTCACTAGTTCCATACTTACAAGAAATACCTTGAGTGAGAGAAAAAGTAACATCTAATGAAGAATATTAACCATGAAAATTAAGGTTCAGCTATGGGCTCTTACAGCTACACATGCTGGAAAAACTAATTCTGTCCACAAACTCACTTAGATTGAGAATTAATCTTACATGTGCCCCAAAATCTTGATAATCTCTAAAATTGTTTTTGTGTTCAGCCATGTGATGATAAAACTAGAACTGAAACCCAGATCTAACAACAGATTGGGTTTTTTTTAGTCTGTATCTCATTTTAATTTTGCGAAACATCAAAAATGGAAGCTGTGATGTGTTGCAGAACAACAGCAAAGCCTACAGTCAATTAATTCCTAAATTAATCTTGTGAATGACAGAAAAGGCCCCCATTGGTTAAGAAACAAGCAGCTTGCTTCTGCAAACTGAGTTCAAAAATTTAATCCAGGATTTCTACATCCCAAGCAAACGCCCAACTTGAAAGCCACAGAATAAGCCTCTTGCTGCCACCTTCTCCTCCCCATTACTGTCCTTCGTCATGTATTTTAGGAGTGGAGGAGCTCTGGAGAGCATCTGGAGCAACAGTACAGAAACCCACCCCAGCATGGCAAATGACCTGCCCCTGAACACTCCTTCCCAATGCAAGTTTTATTGAAACTGTTAACACTCTTTGCCATGAAAAAAAAGTTACAAAGAATTGTACTCAGCAAGAGAAAAAAACCCCAGTATTTCCATTTTTAAGCACCTCTGTGATCCATGAAAACTATGGTATCTTGAATAAAACATAGGAATTTTTATAGCTCTCTTAGAGATCTGCCAAGTTTTCAACTCATCATCTCTGAACCTAAGCTTTGTTAAAACACCCTCTGCAGCTTGGGTTTGCTTTCTCATTTTACCAGCTTGTGTTCAAAATAGATTAAATACCACAAGTTCAGAATTAGCAAAGAAGAACGAGAAGCATAAAATAATATCATGTAGCTAACAACTTATTTTTGTCAATAGTGGTTGGGGCCCCAGGATTCCTTTTCAGCAGGAAAAGAGCACAAAGAAGAGAAGAAAAAAACCTCTTGCCTTCATCTGATTTTCTGTTTGGGGTCTTTTGGGGAACAAATGGAGGTAATTTTCTGATGCATCACCCCCTCCTTTCATAGAACTCCATAACAATTTATCTCCAAGGAATAATAATGAAAATTACACTGAAACGTAGCAGAACCACATGGCTACTGGAAGCTTGAATAGATTACCAGACTAAGTAATTTAAGGGATGTTTATCAACTAAGTATATATTGGCTAAACAGTTTACTTCAACTATATCAATATTACAGAAAGCATTGCTTCAATGACTACTTACAGGGATGATTTGAAAAGAATTCCTAAACAATTCTTTTAAATACTTATAATATTGGAGTCAACTTCCAGGTATGTAGCATTAGACTGAATATTCTAATACCTGTGTAAGTGCAATACACTACCCCCTGAAATAGAAACAAGGTAATTTTAATACTCACAGTGGCATCCAAAGAAAACATACAGGCAAATTATGCTACTGCCAGCTTAAGTGCAATTAGTGAGAACATGCTTGCTTGCATTATCACACTTAAAATGTTTATTGTCCAGAACTAGTGACCTCATTTTGTAAGCTTGATCATGAATTAATCTATTTTTTAAAATACATATCATAAGTTACTGCTAAAGTTCCTTTCACAAAATTATGGAATACAGTGTTCTTACTGATGAGTGCAGCAGCTGGGAAACAAGATAACTGCAATGTTTTAATAGGTTTTCTCTCTTGATTTTGGTTAAGTCCTTTCATCCTGGTTCTTCCTTCCATGGGTAATACTTAGCTACCTCACAGGAATGCTAGAAGGCTTTTACAAATAATTAAAGGACTTCATATTTGTTGTGCAGTAATGAGACATGCTTAGTTTCTTAAACGCTTACTGCTGCAATCCTGAGCTTTCCATTTTCAAAATAATAAGCACTTCATGCTCAGCTCAGTTCACTTGCTGGCATGTGGTCACTTAATTCTTGCATCCTTCCCAGTCTACACAACACCAGAGTGTTTAGTCCCCCAGTCAGCTCTACACAAACCCTCAGAGAGTGTGCAAATTATGGTCAAGTCCCTTTCCTAGCATAGTTAAAGCAATGAAGCAGAAGAGGAGTAACAAGGCAAAAAAAACATCAGGCAGGGAAGCATAACTCAAGCAGATTAAAAACACCAGACCTGACAAACTGGGTGTACAGGTAAACACAGGAAGCAGACTAGTATGCTAGGATGACCCTTTATAGGTTCCCAGCATAGAGCCATGCTCCTGACACATCCCCATTTTCCTCTCTCTGCCTTACCACTGTATAGGGTTTTTGTGAGATTACACTAAGAGGGAAATTCTGTACCAAGAGATACCTACTTGGTCCTTTTTGAAGAGTATTACCGTACAGGTAACTATGTAAACATATATTCAATAAACACTGCAACAATTTTTATTTCTGGGGAAGTTCAGTTGTTTAAGTAACTAATGTTTACCAAGTAATTTAAAAGATTCTCAAATACTTACTTTGCAAATACAAAGAACAAGTACCGTAAATCAGTCCTATCTATTGCTGGATGTCACAACTGACCATTTTTTTCACCATATACTTACCAATTTGACTAGCACTATCAGGATTTTAGACTTGCAGCTGATAACTAAATCTCTGCTTATAGAAAGGTTGGTGAAAGAATAATCCCAGATTTATTCGTGATGATTGATTTTATTTAAATTAAACAGTAGAGCCACCAAAGTAAATCTGCAGTTAAAAGGTTTTCAGTTTCAAAAGGCAAATCTCAAAAACTAAGGGAACTCATTAGTGAGATGAACAGAGGAATGAAAAGTTGGAAGACCTGAGCATAGGGGAGGTCTGGAACATGTTTAAGCTACAATATGAATATCTGCAGAATTTGTAACCCAAGGAAGTGACAAGAGAATTCATAAGAAGGTTTCCAGACCCAGCGAGATGAATTACCTAATAAAGAAGGAAAGGTAGAATAAGCAGAGACCTTTCAAAGGACAGAAAAAAAGCTCAGCAGAGGAAACTACAGTCTCAGATCAAGAAAGAGCAGCATCAAGTGAAAAGTGCCAGAAGTCAAGCCCAGCTAGAGGCCAAAGATGCTACAACTAAACGGAAGCAGAGCGCAAATCAGGAGGACTAATGCGTACTCATACCAAGAACTCTGCAAGACCTGTCATGATGAACTGCAGATCCAATTGCTTGAATTGAAAAACAAACTATTGCACCAAGTTTGGTACCATCTCCCTGGGAGACAAGAAAATGTACTGCCTACACGAAAAAAAGGAGGAAAACGTAAGTTGGCCAATAAAGACAATTGCTAGTCTAGCCTCAAGAGTTTGCTAAGTTTTAGGAAGCTTTAAGAAGAAAGCAAAGTAATACACAGATAAATATGATACGGAGTTAGCAAAGTCACAACAGATTGATAGGTCTTAATCACAAGTCATGGAGGAAGAACAGCCCTAGTATGCAGCATGTCAAATAACACACCACCATAATAACATGATTTCAGCGAAGTATTATTAGATGCTATTATTTTTATTACAGTGCACACAGCACTAGTCTCTGGCTCAACTCTGCTGCCCTCCATAACACACACGTACTTTCATCTGCGCTGTCCCTGGGTCTGCAGGTCAGCGGGCTACCTCTGCAGGCTCCCTGCCCGTAACCAGGGGCTGCCACCATCTGCACTTAACCCTCTCTAGGGAAACAAAGCTGGTTTGCATGTGTGTGCATGTGAACAAGAGTGTGGGAGGACGAAAAGCAAACAGGATCAGAAAGAACTAGTGGAGGAGTAAGGCAAGTGTTGCGCTGGTGTTGGGGAGCAATCTGAGGAACAGGTTGGTGGGAGACCCTTGCTTCTTACCCCACCCACATCACCCTATAATGCTCATCCAAAAGATTTAATACTTAGTGATACCATGATGCTGTCTTTCAGTACAGCAAAAGAGTCAGATGATACAACATATTTCCACAAAATACTTTTAGGCAGGGTATTTCTGGTCAAGATAACAAAGTGTTAATGTCACCGGACAAAGCACAGGTAAAATTTCTTCTGAAATACCATGGCTGCAAATGTTCAAGCAAGATGCCTCCACATGAAGACAGGAGACTACTGAGATGCTAAGAAGGACTAGAGAACTACTCTCAAGAACTTAAGGGGAAACTATAGCAGCTAACATTTATTGTCTAGCAAATTAAAGACTGAATGGACCCGACAAAAGCATGCATAGGAATGTTAGATATGAATCTATGAATCCAACTTTCCTTTAAAGTTAATCCCACACCACTCTGAACCCACAGAATACAGGCATGAAAAACAGACGCATATTGCAATGTATGCTCAGTAGCTTCAAGGACATCAAGTAGAACCATGGCAAAACACAAAGCTAGACAGAATTGACAGTCCTGTGCTTACTGTCATTTGCTATTTTGCCATGGAGTAAAACGCTGGCCAACCAATTTGGGGTAAAAGTAAAGTAGACCACTGGAGCCAGGTGTGAAGCTGTGGGATCCCACATGAAGTTGGAGGATGGAATAATAGTTATGTGATTTTTTTCTTTATTTATTTATTTAAAATACAGACTTCATCGATTTTGATTTTCATTCTTCAAAAGGCTGTGGCGCCAGCTTTTCAGCTTTTTCACCACAGATTCTAAGGCCACTTCATAATACCCAATATGGTATCTGCATTTCCCAATACCACAGCTCAGAACTCCCCTAGGTATTTAATCACAGCTGTATACGCTCATTTTGTGCTACATTCTTGCTCTCAGACTAGGGGAATGCCAGCATTCAAGCTGTGGAAAGCCCCTTGCCTAATGTAACTAACTTGAGGTTAAGTTAGATTCCTAAAATAACCCTTCATTCTGAGACCTTTTTTTTTCATAGAAAAAACAGAAATTAAATACAGAAATGTGACCACTCATATTGTGAAAAAGAGGGCTATTGCCAGTAACTTGTTATTCAACACCAGAAGCTGAAATGGATTGGATTCATTAAAAATAAAACATAAAAGCAGATGTACAAAAAGATTTCCCCTTGTAAACTAGAGATCAGCTATCTCTTGACAATGTTAATTATTCTCCTACAAAAAAAACCAACTGAAATCCATAATTTGTTTTTTATGGGAATAAAACCAGAAGTAGTATACAATTGTACCATAGCTTCCAAACTTTGCCTGAAAACACTAAAGAACTTTTTGTCACGTGTAGCTAAATTGTTATTATTTTACATCCAACAATCACCTCAGCACAACCGCCAGCCCTACCAGGACCAGCAGACGACTCCAGCACTGCTCCCTGTCCCACCACACGGCAGCCTCTGGGTCAGCTTGTGCCCCTGGTCCGAGCTGGCAGCACTCTGGTGCGAAGCACGCTCCATCGTAACAGAGAACAAATGTCTCCCATTAATTATCTGACAGAGTTGGAAGTATCACAGAAGCGCTGCAGAAGTCCACCCAACTAAATTCCCCCTTTCCAGAAATACACAGGCTGCGAGAAGTAGCTGCTCTGACAAGAATTTAGATAAACCAGAGAGGAGAGAGACGTATTTCACACTCAGATACACAACTGCTGACCCATCGTCACACTACCTCTCCTCATATTGTAGTAAAAACGTGCTGAAATAGTATCGCGGACTTAAAAAGTCAATATCCAGCCCAGCCTTTGAAAATAACAACTGTAAAGTCACAACCCCCAGCTACCCACACGACGGCACGTCGCGGTACCGCCGCTTCCAGGTGCCCGGCATGTGACGAGCGGCGCCGGGCCGGGCGCGCGGGCGGGCACCCACCCCGGCCCCTCTCAGCGCTCTCCTCCTTTCACGACTCTGCCTCACCGCGGCGTCGGCTGGACGCGAAGAACCGCGCTGGCTGGAAGCGATTTTCAGCAATGCCGCCTCCGGTCCCAGCAAGCGCCCCGGCCGCAGAAAGCCCCGGCGGAGCCCGGGGGCTCTCCTCACCGCCTGACA
>VYZV01022092.1:0-10061 GCA_013401275.1 Pandion haliaetus | reverse complement strand
AAATGACAACAGTAATAATAAAAGGATTGGATTATACAAGTGATGCACAGTGGAATTGCTCACCACCTGCCAATCAACGCCCACTTAGTCCCCAAGTGGCAATCCCCCCTGCCCCCACTCCCCCAGTTTATATACTATATGTGATGTCACATGGCATGGAATACCCCGTTGGCCACTTTGGGTCAGCTGCCCTGACTGTGTCCCCTCCCAACTTCTTATGCCCCTCCAGCCTTCTTGCTGGCTGGGAATCAGAACCTGAAAAATCCTTGACTTTAGACTAAACATTTCTTAGCAACAACTGAAAACATCAGAGTGTTACCAACACTCTTCTCATACCTAGCTCAAAACCATAGCACTATACAAGCTACTAGGAAGACAATTCACTCTGTCCCAGCTGAAACCAGGACATGAGGCATCCAGGGGAGGACACCGGGCTGAAGCATGCAGGAAGGTGGAGACTCCCTTTGTCACGGAAACTGCAGTCTTTGAGATGATGTACTGGTTTCTGGTGATTGATCACACAAAGGTCGTGTGATGGACGAAACCTATAGCGCATGAACAGTGCGTGAGCAGTACATATGTGCATTCATCGGCCTATGCCCTATAAAAAACTGTGGAGACAAGCCATGGTGTGCACCCATCGCCGAAGAATTGAAGACTGAGGACCAACGGGATGCTGCTGGATCCATGGTGGTGACTATCCTTGCAACTCTATCCTGACTGCTTGCTTAACTTCTGCTTTTTCTTCCACTCTATCCTATCGTTACTATTTTCTAGTTTTGACACTTGATAATAAAAGCTGTTTTGTGTATATGGTATTTGACCTCGTTTGTGTCTTAATCTTGTCTTGGGATCATATCAAAACCTTCCCCGACATTGGATTGGGACACTAGGGCACTTAAACAATTTACTAACTTGTTGAGGAGAAAGAAGCTTCATTGATTTTTTTTCTAGAGTACCTATTAATAACTGCTTTCTGATTATAGGGATCAGTGTTCTGTGTATGAAAATACAACAGTCCTGCATGACTTCATAATGGTGTTAGTCTTTCTACAGATTTCTTGGAGAGAGAATAGAAATATATTTGGAAGTATTCCTAAAGAGAAAGAAAGAGAGAGAGACAGAGAGAACAAAAGACGATATTAAAGATATTTTCTGATACAGGGAGATCAGAAGAAGACACTGAATCTTGGCTCATTAAATTGCAGAAACCTGCATGTGTTTAACAACCCTCAAAAACAAAAAGTAAGATGACAAATGTCTGGAGTCACAGATTGGTACTTTGTTTTATCTTAAGTTTATATCTGTCCATTGACATCTAGATCCTTGGTTCCAAAAGATGGTGAACCACATTTGGCATCAACACAGATACACTGCCAGAAAGAGGGAAATGAAACCATGTTTCACCTTTCTAATATTGGCAAAAAATAAAATGTATCTAAATATGCACACGTCACTGTTCTGCCATAGGGATGTGTTGATTAAGTTAAACCCCTCTTATCAGCAATAACACTGTCACGTGGCAGAGAATGCAAACAATTTTGCAGTACCACAAAAAATACATTATTTAACTTGACAGTGGCTAGATTATGCTTTAAATAATCCTAAAAATTTGTTTCCTACTAATATTTAGTAAGGAGTTAGGTCTGTCTGGTTTTATTCATGAAAGTATTCAATGTTAAAATTTTATTGAATAGAACTCTATATAGCAGTTAAATTGCAAACATAAAATCTGGATTTCATACAGCTCTGTAGCTCAGCCAATACAATATGGCTATTGCTAGTAACAGGCTTTGGGCTCTGTACTAATTTTACACAGACTCAAGACCCAAGCTGGTCAGGTTTTCTCTGAATTTACCTTGGCCTTCCTGGCTCTTTTTTGGCTCGTTGAGCTGTAACAATAGTGTTTCTAAATACCAGGTGATTATGCCCAATCTGTTTTACTTCATCTTTGTATGCCATAATCACAATTTTTAGATTAGATAGATGAGAGTGACCAGGAGTCATTGCATACTGAACACCATATTTATTGTCTCAGTCAATGTCTGGCAGTTTGAAAGAAAATTAAGACAAGCAGGTCCAGGGTTCAGTAATCTTGAGTCCTACTTATAAGAATTTGAGAATCACAAATTGTAACAGTTATGTTATTAGTAGTAATATATGTCTGGTAAAGAACAACTTCACCTTTGTAATGCAGAATATCATGTAAAATTGACAATGGAAATTGGTTTTTGTATTTATTTGTTTTCTATATTGACTTCATTCTCAGTGCATGGGAATTTAGTTAACTTAAAATGTCATTGTATTTGCTTTGGAGAAAACTTCATTATTCACAAGAGTATTAAAAGACTTCTCTGGCTGCTCTTGTCTTTACATGTCATTCAATGTTATCCCATTTTTATATTGTAAGAAATGTCAAGAAAGTGTCTTTTTTTTTTTAGAATTTGAAGTTTCACACATCTTACCTAATTTCTTTCTTATCCTCTCTGAAAACTAAATAAACCTATTGCTTTTTCCTCCCATAACTGAGAAGGCTCACATACTTTCAGGATAATTTTTCTCTTCTTTAAAATCATAGCCCGTAAGGTGATGTGATTCTCTTCATTTACCATGATAATTACAGCATTGCTAAATATCTTGGAACTGTTAAAAATTCAGTGGGCTTGCTTTTCTCCATTGTTATGGCATTTTAATCTAAGAAACCTTCACATTTTCTGGATTGCATTCTGGCACTGACCTACAGGCATTTTCTCTCTAAAATTACATTTGTCCAGAGGGTTTGTTTTCAGACAAAAAAAAGTCTAGGAATATAGCTACACTGATGTGAATATTGCTGCTTATTCAACAGGTACTAATAAATGCTATATTATAGCATATCATAGCATGCCAGTCTGCTGACTGTTCAGAGGTTACAGATCGTGTACCTCAGGGGTTGGTATTGGGACTGGCGCTGTTTAACATCTTTGTCAGTGACATGGATAGTGCGATTGAATGCACCCTGTGAGAGACTGAAGGAGTTAATGTCTCAAACATTGTGGTGGGGCAAGTTCTGCTTGACAACTATGCATAACAAAGAACTCTGCCTAGCAAGGAACCATAGGTGAAAAGAAGCCCATCAGCACCCATTAGCAACAGGATGGGGAGATGAAGCTGGGGCATGCACAGCTCCCTGTTCTGTTGTGCTGGTCTGGTATGCTGAAAGGGGCAGCTCACCATGTATGGCAAAAGATCACTTCTGCAGGGAAGGGGAAGCTGCTTGCCAAATGACTCCCCAAGCCCTTGGCCCAAAGACTACCTAATTAACCTAATTAGTTCGAGTATCCACCTGCAGGATGGGCAAGGGTGATGAAAGGACACAAACCAAAGCCCTGTGTGTGCAAGCCAGCCGGAACCAGACCCCTCGGCTAACTGGAGCCCTCGGCTGACTGAACCAATGCTGGACCCAGGACCGGTGAAACCTTTCTCTTCTCTCTCTCTCTCTTTTGCTTTTCCATACTCCCTACACCTCATCCCTGTAGACATAAACCATTGACCAGGTCTTCGACTAGGAGTGGATTCAGCTGCCCCTAGGCTCCTCACTGAGAAGGAGTCTAGAAAGCAAGGAGGGTCCACTCTGACCCTGTGACTCAACAGGAGGGATTTCCTTATTGTCCTCCCTGAACTGGTTCCCAAATAAGCAAGACCTGTAGTACATGTTTGGTGATGTATGGTTAGCACGTTACACAGTTTACTGACATAGCCTCATACCAATTTTTGTTGTGAGCACACCAATTCTTGCTGTGAGCAACTAAAAATTGAGGTTTGTGGGTTAAAGAATCCCTAGTGTCATTTCACCTTAAACCTGACCTGGGAATCAGCAAACCTGAGTCACTGTCCTGAGAAACTGGGACATGACACAGCCTCAGCAAGTTTGCTGATGACACCAAGCTGTGTGGTGCGGTCAATATGCTGGAGGGGAGGGATGCCATCCAGAAGGACCTTTACAGGCCTGAGAGGTTGGCCTGCGCAAACCTCATGAATTCAACAAGGCCAAGTGCAAGGTCCTGCACATGGGTTGGGGCAATCCCAAACACAAATACAAGTTGGGCAATGAATGAATTGAGAGCAGTTCTGCAGGAAGGTTTTGGGGGTATTAGGGGATGAAAAACTGAATATGAGCCAGCTATATGTGCTTGCAACCCAGAAAGCCAATTACCTTCTGGGCTGCATCAAAAGAAGTGTGGCTAGCAGTCCAAGGGAGATGATTCTCCTCCTTTACTCCACTCGTGAGACCCCACCTGGAGTACTGTGTTCATCTCTGAGGCCCCCAGCATAAGAAAGAAATGGACCTGCTTAAGTGGGTCCAGAGGAGGGCCAGAAAGATGATTAGGGGGCTGGAACACTTCTGCTACAAAAGCAGGCTAAGAAAGTTGAGGTTGTTTAGCCTGGAGAAGAGACTGCTCTGAGGTGACCTTATAGCAGCCTTCCACTACTTAAAGCAGACCTACAGGAAAGATAGGGAGATGGAGAGGGTCTCTTTATCAGAGAGTGTAGTGATAGGATGAGACGTAATGGTTTTAAACTGAAAGAAGATAGATTTAGATTAGCTGTAAGGAAGAAATTCTTTACCGTGAGGGTGGTGAGACCCTGGAACAGGTTTCCCAGAGAGGTTGTGGATGCCCCATCCCTGGAATGTTCAAGGCCAGCTTGGATGGGGCTTTGAGTAACCTGGTCTAGTGGAAGGTGTCATTGCTCATGGCGGGGGGGGTTGGAACTAGATGATCTTTAATGTCACTCCCAACCCAAACCATCGTATGATTCTATGATTCTGTGATTATGGAGCCATGGAGGAACTCAGGGCCCTCAAGGGTCTTCAGACTAGCACTCTGTCATGGTTTAAGCCCAGCCAGCAACAAAGCAAACACAAAGCTGCTCACTCACTCCTCCCCCGCCATGGAATGGGGAGGAGAAAATATAAAGGAAAGCTCATGGGTCGAGCAAAGGACAGAGAGGGATCACTCACCACTTATGGTCACAGGCAAAAAAAGCAGATTCAGCTTGGGGAAAGACCAAAATCAATTTAATCTACTACCAATCAAATAAAAACAAGGATAATGGAAAGTAAAACCAAATCTTAAAACACCTTCTGCCACCCCTCCCTCCTTCCCGCCTTAAGTCCACTCCCGGTTTTCTCTCCCTCCTCCCCTCAGCGGTGCAGGGGAACAGGGGATGGGGGTTGGAGTCAGTTCATCACACCTTGTCTCTGCCGCTCCTTCCTCCTCAGGGGGAGGACTCCTCACTCGTCCCCTGCTCCACCGTGGGGTCCCTACCACGGGAGACAGACAGTTCATGAACTTCTCCAGTGTGGGTCCTTCCCACGGGGTGCAGTCCTTCAGGCACAGCCTGCTCCAGCGTGGGCTTTCCCATGGAGTCATGACCATCTTCAGGGGCGTCCCCCTGCTCTGGTGTGGCTCATCCCCTTGCTGCAGGTAGACATCTGCTCCCCGGCTGCCCTGCATGGGCTTCAGTAGGACAGCCTGCCATCTCACCATGGGCTGCAGGGGCATCCCCTCCTCCGGCACATCTCCTCCCCCTCCTTCTTCACTGACTTCAGTATCTGCAGAGGGGTTTCTCTCACATTCCAATCTCCTCCCCCACGGCAGATTCCACTTCTTAAATACTTATCCCAGAGGTGTTACCACCATCACTGATTGGGTCAGCCTGGGCCAGATGTGGGTCTGACTTGGAGCCGGAGAAGCTTCTAGCAGCTTCTCACAGGAGCCACACCTGCAGCCCGTCCCCTGCTACCAAAACCCTGCCACAAAAACTCAATACACAGTGCTGACTGGAGACATCATAATTTAATCAAAACCTGTATGGGGCTGAAATCCTCGGCTCTTGTTTGTAGATAACGTGCTATACTCAAGAGTCAACTGTGCATTTCTTCTTAGCTTCAGCTAAGTCTTAAATCCATTAAAATATACGGATTCAGATGATATTCCAATACCGGAGGAGGACACACAGAGTTATACAATGTGCCATATTGCTCTGCAAACAATTTCATGTTCTGCTATTTTGATAAAGGTAAATATCATTACTTTTTTCCATAGGCCTACTTCCCTGGGAGGGTACTAGAGATTATTAAGAAAAACTGCATGTGCCTACTGTAAATAAACGAAAGTGTGTTTCCACTGGAGATCTTAAAGCTGCAATCATCTAACTCTAACATAATTTTAATGCTACTTTAAAAATTCACATAGCAGAAAAACAAAGTCTCAGTTGACATTTGCTCGTCTTGTGTCAAAATTGGCAATTTTTGAGACAGAATGGGGAGAAATAATCCATAAATTTCTATCATTATTAGTTATCATGTATTGTCAGAAACTGTCACATCGTGATTTACATAATGGTAATAGAATGCCATCATTGATACTGTGGTATGTAATAACATTACAGAATAGTGCTACTAGTAAATTGCAAAATCTTGCCATCAAACATCAAAATGACAATTTTAATAGTAACATCAGAATTTTAATGCCCTAAAATTAGTCTTCTTTCTAAAAGTTTTCAGTGTGCTGTCTTATCAAGGAAATCATACTACAATTAGCTTTCACTATGACTTGCTCAATGTCACAGTGCAAATATTATCTTACCCTTCATGCTTATGATGCAACATGCAATGCATTGATACTTGCTTTAAGATTTAATTCAGGTTTTTTTCTTTTTTTTTTTTTTTTTTTTTTTTTTTTCTTCCTGTCAATGAAGGAAGTCCTCCACTTACTGGGGCAGAAAATTACTTTTCCATTAGAATGTAATGAAGCAGGAGAATGGTATTGTCCAACAATAGAAAATAACATGTAGCAGTCTTTCTGAGCAAGAAGACACTTCACAACTATTGAGAAGAAAAAAAAAAAGGAATTGAGAGGAACTATGCTATAAAGCAGACTAAAATTAGCATGCATTGGATATGATGAAAATAACAAATTAGTGCCAGAAAGAAATTTGCTGCTAAGGCTCCTGTTTCCATTGCCTTTCTCAAATCAGGTTTAGTAGCTAGAATTATGCCTACCTTTGGGATGCATTTGGTCAGGGTAGTAGTCTGATTTTATAATTCATTTAGCCTGAGAGACACCACCTGTCCTTTCCAAACTTTTGGTTAAGTTCATAATTTCAGAAATATTTAAACATATACCTTGAGCTAAAAACTGCTAAAGATAGTGTTTAATGACAGACAGGATTGCAAGTCAAAGTGGCAGGAAATAAACTTTCCTCAAGCAAAGCTACAGTGTTTTGTTAAGATTTAAAAAACTTTTCAACTGGGTCATAAATATGTACGGGAAATGTTTTCTTGTCCTAAAAAGGTAAAAGTTATCTTAAAATTCCTATTCATTAGAAAAATCTTTCCAAAAGTTTTCTAAAACATAGATGAAGACCAGTTTCTGTATTTCTAGTAGCTTGAAACTTCCACATTCACATTACGATACAAGATTCAAGTCTCTCTTTTATTTCTTGTGCCTGTAATTAATTATTTAAACATCTTGGAACAATGAATGAAAGCAGCTCAGCTGTGAACAGCAGTAACATGGCACTAGGGCAAAATAAGTATTCATAACTAGATTTCCCACAACACAGGTAAATGTCCTTTATTGCCACTGACTGTTGCTTCCTGGTTTCTCCCTCTGCCTCTCAAAGTCATTCTTTCCTTCTCTCTCTCTTTATTTTTGAAGCTGAACCTAACAATTTGAATGCCTATAATTTTGAAAATCCAGTTCATTACAGGACACAATATAATTTTTGTTTAAAAGGGAGCAATTTTTTATATAATTTTTTATATCCAACATACCTATTGCTTAGTCTTAATGTCCCACATTGTCAACTTTCACATTGATGTGTTCTGCATTATTAAGGGGCAGAAAAAAAAATCCAACAATTAAAACTGACTTCAGAGGTATACTCTGTTTTTAACACCTTTTTTTCACATGGCATCAACCTTGAGCTAAAGGAAAGTCAGTCATAGCCCCATCATGCTGCAAGTCCTACTGAAAGTTTTACATAGCAGTCTGTCCCATTAAGAACCAGTTCAGAAATAGGTGAGCTGGGGACCCTTATGCTGGGGTGTGGCTTTCCAGCCGCAGCTGAAAAACTAACACAGTATCTTTTATACCCGTACCTGCCAAAGACTGGTCTTATCAGGTGGCACGGCAAGAAATTAGTTTTGTTTATTAACACATTTTTATAGCTTCTGAGAAAACTATATGGAAACATAAAAAAACAAACCACAAAAACAAAAATATCCCTAAATCCAAAATACTTCTCTCATCAATAATACATTTTGTTCAGCAATAAGATGAGTTTTTGATGTGAGAACATCCCTGAAGAGGTTAATTTTAAAAGGTTTTTTCCCACCTTCATTTGATTAGTAGGCATATTACAGATTTCACAAGGAGCCTGACTGCACAGTGATCATCAAGATATTTTTACATCAGGTGTCCACAAAAATTTCTATTTGTTTTACATCATCATCTCTTTACAATTATAATAAAAGTATAGCAGTTTTCTCTTGCAGTGAATCATTTGTAACAATGCTACCAAACTATTCAAGGCAGCAGATGCAAAAAAAGTATACTTTCTTCCTCCTCAGAAAAAGTGTGAAATCTTTTGTACAACTTAAGCATTATAAGCACAGGAAGTGCATTTCATTGTAAAAGAAATCTAAATATGCAAGGCCAATGGAAAATCATTGTTAGTGCTAGCTTGAGGTAATTTTATTCTGTTGTGGCACCATTTAACAATCATGTGACTGATTAATGCAAAATGATGACATGGATCTAAGCCTGAATTGACTGACAATAGTTGAACAAAACAATGAAATAAAAAATACTTCCTTGTGCATAATGCTGCATCTGTATTTTAGAAACAAAAATTTGGAAAATTACAACATGTCTACATACAAAAGCATGATTTAGTGATTCTATAAAATTTAGTTTAACTGCAATAAACTCACTATTGCATAACAATTTATGACATTTAATTAAGTATAGTCAAGTGCATAAATATAAAATGGAAAACACTAGACTAGGATGAAGTTTTACAGAAAAAAAGCACAGTGAATCCCAAAAGATCATAAGACATGTGTAAGATATATGTGTTTGGCTTCTATTAATTCTACTAGGCTTTTGTCTTAAAAAAATTAAATTTATTAAAGTCATAGTAGTTCTCACCTACCCCTCCTTCCTCTCCTTTTATATACACTTCATATGGCAATATTACTGAACGCATGATTACACAAAAAAGGAGCATGGATTTTATTGAGGGGGAGGAGAATAAGAAAAGCAATCAAAAACATATTTGCTGGCTAATGGAATAGAAATTTCTTATCCAACATGCAGTCTTACATGAACACAGTTGTGTGCCATTTGGAAGATCTATTATGGTATATATACAACTTTAATATCTTGCTTTTCTGGCACATTTTATCCACATCATTTATAAAATAATGAAATAGTTGCAAAAGAAATAATTTACAATTTCATTAAGATGTTCATTTCATTAAATGTTCATTACTTCTCCCCCCACCCCTGAAAAAATGAAATAAAATGAAATTGTTTGTACCAAATTCTCACCTTGTATAAAATATTATTACAGTTCAGGAAGCAACAATGACTATACCACATAAAATAATCTAATTAATATACACTGATATATTTACCGTCACTTCTGGTCCATAAACTATGAATACACTTTGTGCTCATGAGCTAATAAAAGCAGTGAGGACTTTGGAGCCACTACTTTTTTTACCCTTAATAGACTTTCTACATATAAATTCCCATTCAACAAGCAAAGTACATTTCAGCTCTAAACTCTCATGCTTTGGGATCATGTACTTCTTCATTATATCTTTAAAGCCCCTCTATGCTATTATTCTCCTAATGCTAAATGCACAATGAACATTCAATTGTGTGTCTTTTCACCAAGTGCCCTCTCTCTCCTCTTTCAAATAATTCATTACACCCCCATCTTCCAGGATTCCTTCCTACTTTGTTTTTTCTAATCACTATCTCTTCATGCTTTTCACTACTTTA
>VYZV01022091.1:34465-54289 GCA_013401275.1 Pandion haliaetus | reverse complement strand
GCGCCACACAAACCCATAACAGATACCTTGACAGATTTTGTAGCTGAAATGTGTAGTTTTTCCTTTCTTTGTGAGTGGAGCTCCCCTGCTGGGCTCTCCCTTTCCTCACCACTCCCTGCAAAGTCAGAGTCCTGTAAGGCATTGCTTCCCTGAATCCAAAGAGGGGAGGAAGAGGGTCACTGTGAGTGATGGAGGCTGTTGTGCATGTAGGAAAATGTGGTATTAAAGGAAATTCATAGGACGAGGAGCCTCAGCTGCATCAAGGCTTCTTTCGTAAACAAAATATTTCATTCTTCACCAAAGTATTTAATATTTTAATTACTATCTCAGAAGTATACATTTCCCCCTTTTTTTGCTAGCTCCATTTTTAGGTTGTCATTCATAACAGGGGCTTGTCTTACACTTTTAATGATACAGAAAGCAGCACAGCCCTTTCTGGGACTGAGCAGGAGCCTGTGCAAAAGATTATTCCTATCACACCTCAGCAATGATTCTTTCTGCAGTACAGAAACAGTGAACTGCCTTCATTTCTCAGTGAAGAAACGCAGAATAACAACAGTTCTTAAAACCCCACAAGCCTTAGGAAGCTTATACCAAACTCTGGTGAGAGTCAGTTGGGGCAACTTTATCTGCATCAGTCACTGATACCACTTGGAAACGTATATACTTTGTAGGAGACAGGCTAGGGCCAACCCACCACAGTTTGTTATGGCCAGCTGGGCTTCAGCTCAACGTGGAAAAGCCCAAAGAGCATCTTAGTGCCTGATCTTAATTCCTCAGAAACGTCAGATGTTTTGCATTGACATGGAATAAATTTTATGATGTGACTCAGATAACTCACTTTTAAAATCCAAGTGTCTTCGTGAATCAGTTAAAAATAGGAATTTACCTGTTCTTAATTCATGCCTCATGCTGCAAGCTTTTGTTGATTTAGGAAGTCTTTGGGAGGGAGGGATAGTTTCCTTCAAGGTAATCTGACTCCTAACTCCAGGTGAAGGGTATCAAGGATCTGCTCCTTAATATCGTTCCAGTTGTTCTAAAGTTAATAAATGCCCTTAGCAAACAGTATCATTCCTTCATTGGGAAACTAGTGGTATCTGTGGATAACCTAGAGAGGTTTGCCAAGTGCTGCTACCTTTTATTTTTTTCTAATTAAGAAAATTAAGGTGTGCTGTTTCTACATGACTAAAGTCAAGAGAGCATTCAATATCTTATGTACATTCGTGCCTGTTTCTCACTAGTCTGATGATTCTTATAGCTGCTTTTGACTGTATTCATTATCCACTAGTTGTCTTTTCAGCATTTTATTACAGTTTGACAGACTAAACAGCTGTTTAAGTACAAGTATATATTTTTCTTGGTCTTTGTTCAGACTGGCTTTAGCTCTTGTGAAACACTGATTTCCAGCTGGGAGCCAAAGCAGTTTGAAATGTCTGCAGCAGACAGCTAAGGATACAGTTTAATTAGCCTACTTTGATCTTTTCTATGGTGGCTGATGATTTACTACAGCTTGCAGCATGGTGAGGCAATTATATTCATGGTCATTATGACAGCATCCTTTGAGCCAGAGTTATTGTAGAAGTAAGATTAATTATAACGGGATTTTGTGGGGCCCAGAAGCCAAGATAAAGTAATGCTATATTCAGAAGAGTGCAATAAAGGAGAGCTTCATAATCAAAATATTGGGTGAAACCTTGGCCCGGCTGATGTTAATAGCAAAACTCTTTGTAACTTTAGAGAGGAATTCACTTGTAGGGTATGCCAGACATACAGTAACTTGGGCAATTTTCTGCAAGATCTTAGCTATGTCCTCTTGCTTGGGCTGATGCCACTGTCAGTCCAAGATATGGTAGCAGTGCTATTCTCCATTCCCTTCAGCATTATGTTCTTCCTTCTTCTAGAAGCACAGAAGAAAATTTTGCAGTATATAGTTAGGTACACTGATAGCTTTAGGGTTTTTCTTTCTTTGCCTCTTTTTTTTAATTTAAAACACTTCTGAGGTTATTGTCCTCAGGCCCTGTGCCGCTACTCTGCCATGATGGGGAAACACCTTTTAGGTGAAGCTATGCAGCACCATGCAGTGTGTCGGTGTTAACGCTTGTATCTGTTCAAAGGAGACTATGTTTTGTAAATATTATGGCATTGGTAGCAGTTGTTGTTGTATGTCAGGAGAGCTAATAAAACTAGCCACAGGCAGAGCACAGCCTCTTCCGCTTATTACCTGTGAGAGCCTGCTCATCCTCTATTTCTGCCCCTTTCCTGGGGCTTGCCCTGGCACAGTCCTGTGTAGAGTTATCTTCACTGTTTCTAAACAAACTAGATCATTTTTTCTTAAGGGTTTCTCAGGAAAATAAATTATGTGTGTGAGTGTTTGAATGTCATGCTAATGCAACCTTGTTTGTTCTGCTTCTCCAGGAACCTGTACAAGCCAAGGGACAGTTTTTGAGGGGTCAAACAAAACATTCACTTAGTGCAGTATCTGATCTGAAACAATAGCCAAGGCAAATGTCTAGGAAAAGTTGTAAGACGAGAAAAGGTGTATATCAATTTCCCCCTAGAATACTCTCCTAACCTCCATCAGCCTGTGATCCAGAGGTGCCTATTTGCTGCTAATAGCTCTTCCGGACTTTTATTTAACGAATTTCCAACCCCTTTGTGACCCCAGTTAAACCCTTCTTACTACACCTTCCCACTGCTCAGACCCACCACTGAACCATGCTTTGGGGGATGACCCTCCCTGGCAACTTGTGTCCTACCCCAGCTGCCAGGGATCACCTCTCTGCAGTGTCTGGAGCAGCCTCGCTCTCCCACAGCCATTTCTTTGCCATGAATCCCAACATCGTTCAGTTTACAGATGGCAGCAAGTTCAGAGGAAAACAATGTCAAACTGCAAGACATCATGCAAATTTCAGATGTGGAAGGGCTCAAAAAGAGGGGACTTACTCCCTAAAGCCCAGCTTTAGGGAAACTTCTGAAATTAATGGGCTAGATAAGCCCATAAAGAGGACAATTGCAGTGATTTTTCTCTGGATTTTTTTATGTTCCTAATATTTTTTTAGCAAGTAATCAAATACTATAGCTGCCATGGGGAAGGAGAACTGAACATGGGATGCTGGAAGTGAGAGCTGGCCAGCGGGCTGCTCTGCTTCTTACAGAAAGGTGAGAACTCTCCTTTACCACCCAAGGGAAACAAGAGTATGTGATTTAGTGCAACTCCTGGCTTTGGTTTGGTTTTTGTTTCATCCAGCCTTTCTACAGGTTTCTCCATTAAAGCAGGTTGCTGGTGACTGCCAGACGTCGCCTTGGCGGCTGTGGCTTGGCCTGCTGTGCTGGTATGCTCTCTGCCTCAGTATCGACGTGCTAGCACAAACCTTAGTGTCTTGCAGCTTTTGCTGCAATTGGACGCAGCTATTTCTGTCCCTGTCTCCATAAGCTCTGCCAGCAGCTCTCAGCAGAAGTGTTGGGCATGGGGCAGTTGTTCTCTTCCCTCCCTGCCTGCTGCTTATCAGCTGTCAGCTCCCCAAGGTGAACTATTGCCTCTTCGACTTCGGAAGGGAGCTGGCCTCACAAAACACACTGTTTTCCCAGGAGCTGATGCATTTTGTGGTTTCTCATCAGGATGCTACTCAGTCCTCTCTTAGTCGCTGATAACGGATTGCTTTGGGAGATTTAAGGCCAAAGATTAAATGGCCATAAGGAGTGAAATGCTGGAGTCCCACTGGCTTTCTGCTCAGGCAGTGGTGCAGCAAGTTTTGCTCTCCCACCATTTGTGGTGGAACAGCTATATTGCAAATTTTTTGGCTTCACCCATTCATACTACTTCATTCAGGACAAGTGAAAATCTCAAAGCTTCTGCCTTTGACTGCTTTCAATTAAATGCCTGAGAGGAATCCTTTGTCTTCAACATTTCGGATCACGTGAGCAGTCATGGGTTAAAACCTCCCTAGGTAGATGGGAGCTGCTAGAGCCGCCCCAGTCGGTGACCCTTGGATAATGAGGTCACGGGGAGATTTCAGAGCCATATGTTTGTCTCTGCCCAGGTGCTTTGAGGATGTGTAGACATGTGTCAAGGATATGTCAAAGCTCATGGACACTTCTACAAAGCTCAAGCCTTCCCAAAGCAACCCACTCACCGGGTACTTCCCTTCTGTGTGTCTGAGCTGGGTTCAGCGTGGCAGCTCTGATGAGGTTTGTTGAAGTGCTTTTATTTAAAACGTGGATCTTTCCTGATCAGTTTTAAATGTGAATTTTACTGCACTCTTGCTGTGGCTCTTGTCATTTAAATTATTAAACTATTATCATCATCATTAACAGCTACTGATTATCATTACTGTGCTTTTATTGTGGCTCCTGGTAACTTCAGATGTCTGTGGCCAACATTATCCCTTTTTCCCATCAGCTGTTGGTACAGATGAGTTGCTTACTTTCTTGGTACAGAGTTATACTGCATTGCATTGTGTGGTTGCCCTCTTGTTTTCTTTGGGTGTTACGTTTGTCAGACTTTAAAAGTTAGGAACCCTCTGTGCACAAGGGCTGGTATTCCTGTTCTGAGGGTAGTAAATAAAAATTAAATTAATCCTGTCACGTGGACAAGGGGACTCAGTGCACTCCGCAAACATGCTGACTGCAAGTGTCAAACTTACCTAAATGTCTCCGTTACTTAGGGCTGTGTTTTTAAACACAGAGAGTGCCTGCAACAGACAGGATTTGCAAATGTACCCCACAGCCAACTTCTACTGCTTATAACACAGCTTTAGCCCACAGTGCTTAAGGTCTGAGAAAGAACTCAAGCCTCTAACTGCTCCTCACAGGGGTGAGAGGGGGAGGTTCACACATTGCCCTACACTTAATACACCCTATCAGCTAACTGCAGGCAGCTTTCTACACTGCTAAGTGTTCAGGCTTTTGAAGATGCCCTCTGATGTGCCTAGATATCCCCTAGCCCTAGAGGAGCTGCCTAATTGCTTGCATTGATTTTGGGTATCACTCTGGGGATTGTCCTCTGACAGCATCCTGTGGCGCTGCCCAGGATGAAGGGTGGTGGCATGTGACAACTTGCCCAGCCTGGACCCAGGACCCCTTGCAGAAGTGGTGCATAACTGGTTTTGAAGACCTTCCCCTTTACAAACAGAAAAGCAGAGGGAAGTTCAGCAGGATGAGGCTGCAGGTTTACATTGATATTAGTGAGAATTTTGCCAGGCTCGCCTGGAGGTGCGATATGGACTATCGTGATCTCCATAAACACCCTCCGTTCCTGCCCCGCTCCAGTGACAGCTCTCATTTTTCATGCTGACCGCTCCTTGGAGGCAGGGTGGCCCTCAGTGTCTTCCACACACTATTTGAAACCCAGAGATCTTCCTTCTACTGCTCTGTCTCTTTTGCAATTGGTAACTTTTGCAAGAGTCTTGCAGATCCCTACCTTCCGATCCTGCTGCCAAATGTTAGTCAGAGACTGAAACTGCTCATGCAGGTCCCAGTGAGGGAACATGGTCTTGCAGTATAATGATAATAATTATTCTTCAAATTAGACTTTGCACTCTGCAGGTTTGCTCATTGCTTTGCCTCTCTGTTGGCTGAGTGCCTGAAATAACAGTCAGAGATTGTCTGCAAGGCAGTACTACATCTTATTTTAATAACCATAACTCATTGCCTTTTTTTTTCTTTTCATTTTTCAGAGAAAACCTCTGAAGAACCCCCTGGTTTTGACCATATTTTATAGATCTATTGGATTGCAGAAGGACAAATAAAAAACATTCATAGGAAGGTGTCATGAGAATGGGTAACTATTACATGCCCGCAAGGTGACAAATTCTGGCTACTGTGTGCACATGAAAGGAGTAGGAAAAGAGAGCCTGGAGACCTGTCCAAGAGCAGTAACTGGAATGGGGCCAGGTGGTTTTGCCTGCTGCTTGGGTAGTTCTGCAAAGGGAAGAAAGTTGTTCCTTCTGGCCCCTGCTTGATGCTTTGAGTTAGTTTGCGCCTTTCATGTTCCAAACCCTGCTGGAGAGAGGCACAGCTGTAAACATGGGAGGGATGGGGAGAGAGGTATTTCGTAAGATGCTGCCAGTCAGGTATATCTGGCTTTATGGGGTGAATGTGCCATCCACTAGGACAGTGCTGCCAGTAGTTTATTTTATAGGGTTCAGCACTCAAGCAGGACTACCTCTAACCAGTACCTTGGAGGCACCTCAGTGCAGTAGGCTCTACATTTTTCTTCACAGAGGATTACTGTTATGGCTGAAGCATAAGCAGCCTTTTGGATATAGCATCCCAAAAGCTCCTCACACTAGGCCCACCTGGTGAATTTCCTAAATCACCTAAATCTTTGTAGGTCCAGCATGCAGTCCCCTTTATGTCAGATCCTTGCATCTTCTTCTTCCACACACCATTTGGGAGTTAGCTAGAGGCTGTATGATTATCCCAGAAGCTTTTTTCAGATCTTAGGTTACTTTTGTTTTTTTAAAGTCTTCCATGTAAGTTGTTAACTTGGTTTGCAAAGAGGAAAAGGCTGTATAATGACACTGTCTTGTCTCTGTAATTCCTGAAGCCATGAGCTGATTTGATCCAGGTTTTGTCTGGATCAAAGGAGAGCTCAGTCATGGTCTTTTCTGCTTGGGAGCACCTGGGTAGCAAACTGGCAGGTGTGGACTGGGGGGGGGCTCCAGACCAGATGCTGCCTCTGCCTATAGAGTAGTTGCAGAAGAAAAGGACATGGAGCTGAGATTTAAGGTGGAAATACAGGCAGTAAACTCCTCAGCACATCAGTGAATATGAGTAGGTGAAATTAAGTACCTTAAAGCCATCTTTACTAAAAATAGGTGTAGAAATACCAGAAAGGATATGAAGATGGAAAGATAAAATAAGGAGAACAGCTAACTCTTCTCTCTTTATTTTCTCCTTTCCTTGTGTTATAGATACCTTTTCTTCTGTAATAGGGTAAATATCTTCCTGCATCTGGTACAGAGCTCCTGATTTTTCCAAGAAGATATCATAAAACCAACATCATCTGATGATTTGTGCAGTCTGGGCCATTTCAGACAATGAACACTTGGCAGTTTAGTGGAGGTGCTGGGGCCGTAATGATCAGTGAATGAATTCCAGCAATGTTTTGGACAGGTTCCTGCTTCCAGTTGGCATTTGCTCTCCTGTCTGATTCTCTGCTTGATCTCTGTTGCATATGAGTAAGGCATCAAGCCATTACTGATTGTTAAAGCTGGTTCCCTTTGGCACCAGTTGCACTTCAGCTGACTCTTGCAAACAAACAAAATGTTTTTCAAAGTTTCGTGGAAGTTTGGAAGGAGTCTCCCATTCCTCAGTGCCTGCACTTTGAAAATAAAAACACTGCTGTATTTCCCCCTACCTGAACGTGCACAGACTTCATGTCTTGTGGAGCTGACAGGGGTTTCCTACATGTGATCCTGGGTGCAGGCTGCCTTTCAAAATGTTTTTCCCATTATTGTATAGTGTCCCAGTTCTGAAATAATCAGAAAGACTTGAATTGTCAGACTGATTTATTTCTTTGTTGGGATAGCAATGAAATGAAACAGGCACAAGTCGAGTTTCCATAATCAGGAGATTAATTTTAGGCTCTGACATTTTTATTTAGGCTAATAAATAAATAGGTATGAAAAAATGCTGAATGGCTCCCAGGAGTTGTGTTTGGGCTTGATGGTTTTGAGTGCTCAGTTCTTAAAAAAAGAAGCTGTTTTACCTACATGCATAGGTCTGAAGGCAGAGGTCTGTGCTGAGTGTCTATATTTAAAATCGTGGCCATAACATTATTTTATTTCACTCAGTCAAATAGGTAGGCATATTCCAGCTGGGAGGTTTGATGCCAGTGTCACGAGTTTGACGCTAAGCTTGTGCTAAAATCTTGGCCTAGAATTGCTTCATTCCAGCTCTGTTCCAACAAGAAAATCAGGAAATCTCTGTTGCTTTCAGAGCTCCAGCTTTCTGCTCAGTTTTCCATGTCTTCTTCTTTTAGCTGCCCAAGTGCTATACATTTTCCTGCAACTATTATCATAACAGCTTTCCATTGGGGTGAAAAGAACTAAATCTGACTGCAGTACAAACTAGAAACCTGTTTTACTCCACTCAGGAGACAACCCAAATCTACCCAAGACTTTATGAACTGCCACAATTGCTTCATGGACAGAGCTAATGGGGGCTTTGGTATAGATAGAAAGTGTTGTGCCATGGTGCAAATGGGATGCATGTGGTAAAGTTTTTTAAATTGTATCAAATTTTTTTAATAAGATTTCTCTAGAAAATATTTGATAGAAGAAAGCTAGAGCTTTGATTCAGAAAAGCTGAGATTGTAAGACACCACAATATTCTGCTGTGCCTTGAGTTTTCCATGGAAAACTTCCAAAACCTACCGTCCAACCAGTAACATGTGATTGCCTCCTGCCTGAAGGCAGAAAGTGCTGATTCTGTGTCCAGCTTTTCTTCCTGACTTCCAATAACTCAGGCAGCAGTGTGGGCCAAATGGTCAAGGGCTGAGGAGCTATTTTAACAAGGATCACAAGCATGATGCTGAGCCAACACAGGGATTCTCAAGGAGTGGTACGTCAGATGGAAATGTGCACATCCTGAAAGAGAGGCGACTGCAAATATGTGGTAGCTTTGGAAGAGGTAGGCTGCCTAGAGAGACTGTGGGTTTTCCATTCTCTGGAGATATTCAGAACTTGACTGGAGAGGGCTCTGAATCCAAATTTGAAGTTACCCCTGCTTTGAGCAGGGGTTTGGACTAAATGGTCCCCAGATGTGCCTTCCAACCTAATTTATTCTATTAATCTCTTTTTTGTGTGTATGTAATTTCCTAGGTTGTCTAAGTTGCAGCCCTGTCACTTTGGTCAGAAGTAAAGTGCCACCACAAAACCACCTATAGAAAGTATCAACAAATATTCCTCCATAGTGGGTCCCAGATAAAAAAAGAGATGTTGAAATGGGAAGGGGAAGATTTTAAAAGTTTTTGTAAGTAGACAGTTTGGAGGAGGAGGAAAGGTAACTGAAGGGGACAGACTTTTAGAGCTATGTCACCAGGTTCATTCCCTCATCTTTTCCCTATCCCACCTCCACTGTAGTCCCCTGGATACACAGCACCCGTGATATAAGCTAACCAGGGTCTTAGGAGAATGTATGAGCTCAGTGCTTTTCCTGTTCTATTTTCTCCGGCATTGGTAAGAGAGGGGCATTCCTACAGCTGATATCTCCACTGGACCTCCATGCAGCAAACTGAAACAGTTTAATACTTCAGGTCACTAGCACTATTTGTTGCACAAACAAATAACAGCTTTATGAGCTTTTACAGGGCAGAAAAGAGCAACTAGCTCTAATTGCTTGGAAAAGTTGACAATTACGTTTGTCAGAAAGTCAGAGTGACTGTTGAGAGTTATTTTTTCCTTTTTACTTTTTTCCTTGAGATTCATAGGTTATAAGGTTGGAAGGGACAATAGTGCTAATCTAGACCAAGGTCCTATGTAACACAGGTCGCAGGACTTCCCTGAATTCATTCTCATTTGAAACTTTCTTTTGGGAAAGAAAAATCATGATGGAAATGTTCGCAGGAAAAAAAGCTGTAAACTCTGGGTTTGGTTTTTCAATAGCTATTCACCTTTCTGGTGAAAAACCTGTGTCTTTATTTTCTAACATGTCTAGTAGACTTTGAGTTATTAGAACTTCACTAAATATCTGTGGAGCTTTCCATCATCTGCTTTTGTTCCCCATGTAGGTAGTTACTAACCCAATTAAATCACCACTTTGATGAACTGAACAGTTGAAGATCTATCCTGCATGATGTGAGGACCCCTTCAAAGTTGCACCTTGTCAGGGTAGATGTCTCAGTCTCTGTCTACATTTTCTGTCATTTGATACATGGTTATATGGTGCAAGTCTCCTGTGTTACTCAGATGATGATCACTCTGTACCAAAGGCTCCTTTTTGAAAAAAAATTTTTTTCAAACTTGCACGCTCAGTACAAGTTTTTAAAGATGTTTTCACTGATTTCTTAAGATGCTTATAACCAGCAGAGCTTACAGAAATGGGAACATACTGTGGCTGCTTTTATTCCTGCTGGTATTGGCAGTTAGAGCAGTTGCAGCGTATATAGAAGGGCAAGGGAGCTACTAGGAGTGAACCCCTGCACTAATGTCATAGCTGCCTTTAAAGGTGTAAGTAAGTAGCGGTAAATTTCTGAAACATCCAGACCTTGATCAAGCTCTACTCAGATCTCATGACCATCCTGAAAAACGGCCATTGGACTTTCTGAGGCACCTGGAAGTCCAAAGTCTTTGGGAATCACTGGCTGAGCTCATGGTGCTCACGCAAATCAAAGCTGGCTGGGAACAGGGAGTTGTGTGAGGTTTCTCCCTTACTCAGGTCTGTGTTAGGACATGAGAAGTGTCTGAAGATTATTTTTTCAATGCTTCAGCCAGTTTTCCAGATCCGTTCTTGGAGCTGTTATCCCAGTGGTAAGAATAATACATTTATAACTATTTTCATTCTTTCCAGAGGAATCAAACTAGTTGTACTTTATTCCTTCCATGCAAGTCCTTTAAATTTGCCTTCTGGTCTTGCTTAAATTTGCTTCTAGGCTTGGAGTAGGTGAAGGGCCCTTATCTTTGTTCTACAGAGAAGCACAAGGAAGATGGAGGAAAAACCAGGCACACTGAGGAGTTGCTACTTCTTGACCAGAGAAACATCTCCTTTAGGATGTAAAGGGCAGGGCTTGCATGTAGTTGGTGTAGGGGTTCACTCCTGCCTGAGCAAATCTGCGTGAGATGTAGGAGGGGGCCCAGCATCAGAGAACACAGTGCCTGGAGGCACAGGCAGCTTCTGGAGAAATGGGCACACTTCACAACAGTGCTTCGAACTTCTGGGTTAGCTGTGTGGTTATGGAAAATATTAAAGTACAGATAAGAAAAGAAATCTTTGCTGCAGGGAAAAAATGTAGGAGCTAATGAAAAAGTAAAGTGTAGTTGCTTGAGAAATCCCTCTGAGTTCTTTATACTGGTGTCTCCCATTCCCTGTGCATTTTTACTTTGTGGTTTTTAGTAAACATAAGACATGATTAAAAAACCACAGCCAGATGGTGGAATCAGCATCGTGAAGAGGTGTCAAGTGAAGAGAAATGAAAGAAGGAGGGGAGATTCTTATTCTACATTAATTTATCCAGGGAATATGACTGAGATTATTGCTGTCTCTTTAAAAATATGATGTAATTCTCAAAAGTTTTCCTGTTTTTTTTGGGATTCCTTATTTGGTCAGTTGCAGCTACAAGGGAATTGAAAGATGAAACCATTGTTCTCATCAAAAGTGTTCTGGTAACTTTGGTATCAGGCTGCCTTGTTGGGAGTTTTATAAAAATATGGTGGCAGGTCCTGTATTGGAGAAGGGTTTCTTGTTTTGAGAAAAGTAGTTGGTATATTACAGAAATTGCTTTTCTTGTGTCAGTTTTGGCTTGTGTTCCGAGTGACAAGATTTTGTGGTTTTCCCAGAGAAATAACCATGTTTTATATTTGCTTTGTTATAGAATTAAAATACAGTCTTATTATTTCTTTGGATGATGTCATGGAATAGAAAAATGATTGCAAAGCCTGGCATATGGTCATTTAAAATAAAGTCTGTGTTTCCCGATAGGTTTCTGCTCATTTACATGTGACTGCAGTACAAAGGTGTGTTGACCATTATAGAAAAGTTAAATGTTATTAAGTTTCATATGGCAGCACATGAAAGGCTATAGGGAAAGGAAGTGAAAGAACAGCAGAGACAATATAGAAAATACAGACAACATAGAAAAAAAAATGCCAGAGAAGGGATGTACCAGGGCAAGTACCAAGCTGGAGCAAAGGCCAATGAAGAGCAAATCCTGCCTTTGGAGGGAGCTTGCCTTTAAGGTTCCTAAATGTCAATTATGATTAACAGGGATCTTTTCTCAATCTTGCCACAAAATAGTAATTAGTAATTTTTCAGTGGGAATCTAATAGGTAAAATGGATGTTGCTATCAAGTCTGGTCTCCTGGATATTGGATGATCAGTAGCCAAAACCCTTTTCAAGGCTATGCTTCTTTTGGCTGTTTATGATCACAAAGCGATTTCCATGTTCAGTTATACTGTTTTATCTAATCTAGTCTTCATTTTCCTTAGCACAAAGGGGTTGTGTGGTCATAGACGAGAGAACAAACAGTCCTGCAAATTTATACTAACACAAGGAAGAGGGAAAGCTATGGGAATGGGAAAGCCTCACTGCAAAAAATCAATGACCTTGTTAGCAGATCCAGAGGTGTGTATGTTCCTGGAGTGAAACTATGACATGTGGATGTAAGTTTAAAAATGATCCCGGGGGGACAGGAAAAAAACAACCAACCAACCAACCAACCTTCTGAGGGAAAGGGGAACAAATAACACAACAATCCTGTGCTGGAGAGGAGCTAAGATGCCATACATAGCTGGGTAAGGAGCCTTACACAATGGTAGCTCTTCACCAAAATTCTGCCAAGCCCCAATGAAGGAAAGAAAATGAATAGCAAAGTAATGAGACCTTTAGACGGCTCAGTTATGGGGCTGTTCTGCTACTAAGATGCATTCATTGATTTTTCCGAAGGAGGGAGTCTACCTAAGCATCAAGGACATGGCCTCCCTTTACCAATGAGCCAGGCATGATTGTAAAAAGCTATTTAGATTAGGGAACATTTGTGTAACTTCGATATCTCTTCCTGAGAAGGATACAGAAACAGAAGGAAAGTTATCAGGTAAACAAGGTTATGCAATTGATAAAGGAATTGGCTGCAAAGAGATGACGTTAACACTGAAGACATATAGTATTTCAGTAGTTGATGAAATTATTGCTAGAAATGTATTTAAAGTGGAATAGCATTCCTGGCTGGGTATTAAAGAAAACAAAGTGTTCAACAGAAACAAATAAAAGTAAGGATAGAAAAATTACAAAATCATAGAATGGTTTGTGTTGGAAGGGACCTTAAAGATCACCTAGTTCCAACCCCCCTGCCGTGGGCAGGGACACCTTCCACTAGACCAGGTTGCTCAAAGCCCCATCCAACCTGGCCTTGAAGACTCCCAGGGATGGGGCATCCACAGCCTCTCTGGGCAACCTGTTCCAGTGCCTCACCACCCTCACAGTAAAGAATTTTGTCCTAATATCTGATCTAAATCTACCCGCTTTCATTTTAAAGCGTTTACCCCTTCTCCTATCACTACATGCCCTTGTAAAAAATCCCTCTCTGATCACAAACATTTGGTCAAATTATTTCTTGGGATAGTGATGCTGTGTTGGATCTCAAGGGTGAGAGAAGGGTATCAGAGATAGCAACAGGTATGGGTAGATACTGTAACAGCGTTAAGGAGATGCAGACTACTGGGGATTGTGTTAGGCATTATGAGATACCCTAACTTGTCTGGTGTAGGCTGGAGGACAAGTGTTACTGATGACAGCAGGGCCCAGGTATTCCAGGGCGTGAGCAGCCACAAATTTCTCTGTTGAAGTGACAGAATTTTGATTCCAGCCATGAGGAAAATCTTACAGAGAAACTCTCCACGTTCAGTAAGATAAATAACTGCCTTAAGAAGGAGATTAGAAGAGAGAGATATTTCAAAGAGTGGAAAAAGGGCCATCAGCAGTCATAGAGGTCAAAATGGGGTGAAATGAAGTGCTAATTGCTAAATGCCAAACTGAGACAGACCTAGCAAAGGATATTAAAACAAATAGCAGAAAGTTCTTGAGTCATATGGGAAGAGAAATGAGCCTGCTATGCAGTGAGAATTTTATAAGGGTTAAGGATAATAAAATGTGACACCAAAATTAAATACTTGGATTCAGTTTTCAATAGCAACTATGGTACTGACTATAAGGTAAAAGCCATAACAGCCAATGTGAAAGAAACTAAGAGAAGTTTTACTACTAATGCACTACAGCTTTAATAAACTGAAGATGGGAGAAAATGCAGCATGGGTTTGGCAAAAGTGTGTAGTGGCTGTGTAAATGGATAAGTTCCTATCTAAAAAAGAAGAAATTCAGTATGTCCTGGACTTCAGATTTTTTACCGAGCTACATGGGAAACTCAGTCATGCCGCAGGATGTAGGGATGAACAGAGCGTTTCCAGAGTGGGTGAGCACCCACTCAGGCAAGGCAGGAGGGAGCACTCATGGAAAGGGCAGTGTCTAGACAGTGGCACTGTGCAATGTGTTTATATTAACAAACACAGGATGAAAAATAAGTGTGTGCTGGTGACATTTTGTAGTCACTTGAAGCTGCAAGGTATGGCCAGTGTTGCAGGGCATGACATTATCTTCCAGGAAGAGCTGGGTGCCCTGGCAGACTAGAGTCCCAGAATAGGTGACACTCAACTGGACAAAATGCAAACCTCTGTACTTGCAGACTAATTAAAACTTCTGCTAATAAGCTGGGAATTTGTTGCTTGTGTGGGTTCATATGTTGATCATGGGATGCTCATGTACTGCTAATCTGCTAGATTAAAAAAAAAAAGAAAAAGGGAAAGCTGTCCTAAAAGGCAACTGACTCGCTACTTACTAGAAACACAGCAGATACTGGAGAGATCTTTAGGTGGGATGCTATGTTCACTTCTGGCCGTGGACATTCAGAGATGAGCTGTAGAGGAGGACTGCTAAAGATAATTAAAAAAAGGGGCATTTTATGAAAAAAAGCTAAAAGAAATTGTCCTACTTAGTGTAGAACATTGGAAGCTTGGGAGAGGACAATCCATAGATATGTGAGAGAGAGAGAGAGAGGGAAAAAAAAAAAGCGCTCTGTTAAAGGCATGTAAATGGGGGTCAAGTGAATATGATGAATACCTTTTTCCTGGAAAATGGGAATGAATTCCTAACCCCAAGAGGTGCTGAACTACGAAAAATCATTAAAAACCTGAATTACATTTAAGATGGAGCTGGAAGTTTCTGAAATGTTTTATATGATACTGCTAACTGCAACAGCAAAGGATTGGCTTAAGGACTATTTGCCAGTTGAAAATCCAAACATAAGAAAAGATGAGAGCACCTTTTACACAATTGCTATTTTTCATATATCTCAAAGCTGCCAAATCAATCAGAATGATATTGAATACAATTAATCCCTGTTTTTTCCCCATAAGTTTGAGGTATTTCTGAAGCCAGTGTCAACAGTTATGCCTAATTTATTTGAAAAGTGTGTATTTAATAACTGAAACTGTGTGATGCAAGGAAAGAATGATGGATAACGTTTCCTTTTTCCAAAAATAAAGGACACAATATGGTGCAATGCTGCTGGTCATCATTACCAGCAATAAATCTCTACTCATGCTTAATCATGCATTGGCTTTAAATGTCATCTTGTACACACCCTGTCAACCTAGGATAACTCTTTATTTTGCTTTTGCCTCTTACAGAGTACCCTCACCATGAGTGTATATGAGTGCTATATATCCATTGCAGTGTTGTATACTAGCTTCTAATCCTTGTGGAAAAAGAATGCGAAAGGGAGTGAGTTAATTTTATAATTAAGTTGATAGGTTTTTATGTTGTGTTGTTTTTTCAAATGCATGTTTTCCTTTTATATACAAGAAAGGCAAAGTCAGGGAATCTTGTGCTTGGAGTATAGCCTTGTGAGGGCTATGACAGTTTTCTGTGTTTGTGAAGCTTATTTCACAATATGGACAGCCCATTAAGCAATCACATCTCCTGAGTTGCACCAAGAGCTGCTGTGGATCACAGAGGTTTTTTCAAGAGTTTCTGGGAGAGGCTCATTAATATACCTTTAAATGACATGACCCTTATGACCTGGATTATAGCTATCCTGTACAACAGAGGAAGGAACATAACGCTGTGAACAATTTTCCTCTTACTGGTAGAGGTTTTTCACAACCAGGGTGGGATTCATCTCACTTACCTTAGCAGCAACAGCTACCTTTTAGACCTCTGAAGCTGGGTGAGACATTGAAAGTGCAATTAATTTTGTCAATAATGCCATCTTTGCAGTCAGTAACATGCACCCAGAATGACTCATTTTTTTGTCTTAGTGAAACCACAGAAGAGAATGCAGGGAACATTTCAGGGGGAGAGTTAGGAAGAAAAAGTGGGAGCACACAGAAGAAGGAAGGAAGAAATGGTACAAAGTGAGGACAGAAAGAACAGCAACTTCTGTCTCCCAATTGCTTGTGAGATAGCATGTTTGAAGAGGGAGCAGAAGACAGCCATTAGGAAGATGGGCTTCCTGGAGATAATGTTGGCTCACTGCACGTGATGAAAAAACATGAATTGTCAAAAGAAGAGCCAGGTACAGTGTAGTTTTACTTGAGGGAAAAGAGATTTTGACCTGGGGAAAGAGCAGAGCCAGGATGGCTGAACAGAAGAGGGAATGGGAGAGATTCAGGGCAGCATTAGGAAAGGTTACACAATTCTCTTAGATGTGGGAGAAAACACATTTTAGAAAGCATATGACAAGGGGAAAGGAACAGCAGACATAAGAGAATAGTCCCAAAAGGAGATAAAGTATTAATGGAAATTGTAAGCATATGTATTTCTATATGCTGCATGAAGACAGAATTTGTGTGTGTATTTATGATCACTGGAGATAGGAATGAAAACAATGTAAAAGCTGAGGTTCTGAACAAAGAATATAAAGAGAATGTCCAGGTATAATGCACATTCTGAAATGCACAGTTCTCTGAATTTCTTCCTTTTTCATTTTAAAGTTTAGTTGTTAGCTGGCATGCACTGATATTTGCAGTTTGACAGTATGACCAGCTGTGTTTTGTCAATTCAAAAGGGAAGAAACCATGTTAAACCTTGTGGAGAAGGAAAACCTATGAGCAAATCACAATACAGGAGTCAAAGAAGGGAAAAAGTTTCCTTTTTCTCTGTCTTTAAAGGGACCTAGGCAGTACGAACACAAAATCTGCAGTAAGCATAGTCAGAAAAGGAAGAACAAATACAAGTAGGGAATGTGCCACTTGTTAAGGCTATACAAAGTGTTTAGAAGGTGTGATATGTTATGTTCCTACAGGTAAAAGACAGATTATCACTTTTTGGAAAATACAAATTGTGGGAAATCTTGTTTAAGTAGGTAGCCAATCTGCAGAGCAACATTTCAGTTGCCTGAAGAATTTCTGCTTCTGGAGACACATCAATACTTTCTTCATTCATTTTGTTTTTCACCAAAAAAGTGTGAGTAGATGTGCATTTTTAAGTCAGATGAGGTTCAGATTCAGTACCCAATTTTGTCCCGTCAGGTGAGTAACTCAATCCTAGCTAGTCCATCAGAATTATAAATTAGAGGTAGGATTCTTTCCTCAGTAACAGTAGAGAATAAAAATTTGTCTGAAATACAAAAATTCTTTGAAATTGATGAAAGCGTTAATATATTGCTCCCTCATTAAAAAAAAAAAAAAAAAGCCAAATGTTTGTTGTTTGCAGTTCAGGTTTCTTTGCTTTAGCCTAGTGGTATAAGCTTTCTTCCTGATCTTTTTGTCCTAATAATCTGCCTGCTACTCTTCAAAAACTCCTGTTGGAATAGGTGTTTCTACACAAAATTATTTTAAATTCAGACACTTAGTTCTCTTCCCTTTTGCTGCAAGGTAGATTTTGCTGAGTCTCTCAGATAAACTTTTACTTATTTCTATCTCCCAGATGAACTTGCAGTAATTTTTCTATGTCAGGAAGAATTATTTTACCTCTGCCCCAACTTTTTTTGCAGACAGTTGTAATAGAAAGGCTAAGACTGGTGTGAATGGAGAATGCCTGGGTGTGCTGGCACATTACAGAGCCCACAGCAGAGAGGGGCTCCCAGAATGGCCTGTGTTAATGGCATCCAGATTAACAGTTCATCAAGACCCCATCACATGCACCTGCAGTTTCATGATGTGCTAGGAAAATCCAGCTTGTAGAAAGAAGTTCAGTGCTATGCAGTTCTGGGTTGTTATGTTTAACAATTGTTTCTTTTGCTTTCTAGACCTGATGAGATAGTTTTGGGAGCAGTTCCAAAAAACAAGGCTTTGTTGGGGTTCAGTAAGAAATGCTCTGTGTTTCACAATGTGGTTTTGTTCCCTTATAAAAATTTAAGAAACTCACAGTAACAGCCCCAAATCATGCTGCACACAGTATGATTTTCCGAGCTCCCTCTGGGAAGACCTTTGCATGGTTTTGCTGTGGCAACCAGATAATAGTGAACAGCCCACGCAGTGAGTGTTTGTGCAAACTGTTAATACAGTTCACAACAACAGATCTATCTGCTCGCTTGTGAAAGATGCAGCACCCAGCAGCATAAAGCCAGGAAAAGCTTCAAGCAATATAAGGCAATTAGTCCTCCCTGTAAAATACCCAGGTGAGGAAGGTATTATTGGTGAATACACAGTAAAAACCTGCCTTTTAAAAAAAAGTGTAGCTTTTAAAAAGCCTTGTTTCAACACTGACCTCTCAGCATAATTAATAAGCCTTACAAATAGTTGGAAGGAAAATTTAGGTGAGACTCAGGCAGGTGGTTTTTTTATGCTTATAGGCTAAAATGAGACCTATTCAGCTAAAATGAGATATTCAGCTATCCAGAAATACAAGTGGTCCTGTTGGCTCCCCTTCACTGGGAAGGGGTGAGCTCACTTGGGTCTGGCAAGAGCCAGGTGTCCATCAGAGGCAAGAACCAGGTGTCCATCAGAGGCAAACACAAGGCAATTGTATAAAGAATTTGGCCAACACTACTTAGAGAAAAAGGGTGAAGAAGCAGCCATGGAGCATCTTCTATACTCCCTGGAGTAGATTTAATCCACTCTGTTGATTACATCATTTCCAGGCAACAGCATGAGTCTGAAATCAGTATAACCTTTACTTTATCTCACCACAGGTGGTGGTCTCAAGTGCCTCTTGTGTGAGATAACCAAAAGCTCTGCGAAGGCAGCTGGTGGGAGGTCATGCACTAAAATATGGGTAATACAGGTTGAAAGGTGGCTGCAAATAGCCCAGAGGCAGCAGCAACTGGATTCAGTATTTTGAATCTAATGCATTTCTAATTGTTACTTAAAGGGAAATCATGCTGCTTCTCTTTCTGGTGGATCTCACCATGTTTTCTGTGCAGTTTAAGCCAATTATCTGTCTATCTTCAATACTGATAGAAACAAACAGAAGAAATGATTGCTGTTGGATGCCTTTTGGAGATCTAGTTCAGCTGTGATGACATGATATGCAAACATTTTTTTTGGTCTTGCATAATTTCTTGCACAGTCCTACAGACGTTTGTCCTGACTGACACTTTCCTATGAGAAACAACCAGTAGTGTCTGGACCACCTCTTGGGCAGAGCTGCGGCATGCTGGCAGCAATTGGGGAAGGCTATTTCCTGCAATGTATTATCAGACATGGCAGTGGATGACTGATGCCAAATTATTTTAATTAGAAAAGAAAAAAGTAATTTTTCATACCAGTATCAACCATCAAGAGGGTAAACTTTCTGCTCTTCATTTTGTGCTGAGTGCACCAATAAAAACATCATCACTTTATGTTGTCCTCATGGTGCCCTCCTCTTCAGCGATGTTATGGGTTTGTGTGGTGTGGTTTTTTTTGGTAGTGGGGGAGGGGGCTGCAGAGGTGGCTCCTGTAAGAAGCTGCTAGAAGCTCCCCTGGCTCCAAAGAGTCAGACCTGCCTCTGGCCCAGACAGGGAGTGATGGTGGTAGCACCTCTGGGAGAACAGATTTAAGAAGGGGAACCGGCAGTGTGTGTGTGGGGGGAATGTGAGAGGAACACCTCTGCAGATACCGAGGTCAGTGAAGAAGGAGGGGGAGGAGGGGTGCCTGAGGAGGCTGATGGCCCTGCAGCCCGTGGTGAGA
>VYZV01022091.1:1850-34048 GCA_013401275.1 Pandion haliaetus | reverse complement strand
CCTGCTTTTGTTTTTTCCCCCCCCCCCATGGGGGCCGGGGGGGGGGGGGGGGGGGGGGTGAGTGAGCGGCTTCGTGGTGCTTTGTTACTGGCTGGGCTGAAACCGAAACCACGACAAGTGAACAGCAGAGCGATGTCCAAACACAAGTCAGTGGTGTGAGGAAAAAGGAAAATTGATGTGAGTGTAACAGGCTGTGAGTTTTTTCTGAAGGGTTTCAATCCCTGGAAAGATTAGAAGATAATTGTATCTCTACTACAGCACTGCAGAAGGGTTTAAGGGAATTACAAAATAATTTTTAAAAGTAGGCTTTTCTACATAAGGTTTAACAAGCCTATGCTATTTCTATTATTTTGTTCTTATCACATGGTGAAATACTTTTCTATTAGAGTGGAAATAAGATCTCATTACCATTTTAGCACTAACTCTCATATGGGCTGTCAGTTCAAACCACAGGGCAAACAAAAGCACAGTGCTGCCTCTGGGAGGTCCCTTGTCTGAGAGGTATCTGAGGGATTATGAATCAAGCGAGCTGATTTACAGAACAAACCAAATTATTTCTCTCATGAAAATTTCTGTCATAATCATTAAGGTCCCTTTTATACAGTGGATGACCAGGTAGGATTGTAAGAATTGTACATTCTGTCAATTTTGGCATCTCTTTCTAACACCAATTTCAATTTATGTTAGAAGAACTTTTCTTTGCACAGCTGATCTCAAATGCCAACGAAGTCTACCCTGCTAGCAGCTCTGTGCTGCCACGAATCACATAGTTATTGCACCTCAGGAATGTTAGAAGCTCAGTGCCCATGAAGGCACATTAATATTTGAAAAAAGTCCAGCATTTTAGCAGGCAAACTGACAGATGGATTCTGTCTCCATAGGTATCAAGTAACCACTCCATCACTTAATAGTTTATTATAACAAAAATCACCATGAAAATATCCCAAAGGGAGGCTTTAACTTTTCACTTCTGAAGCAACACCGAAGGAACTGATTCTGATTTTAGTATTCACATCTTCTCATGAACTGTTCTCTGCATCTTCGTGCTCACGTGTGGGCACGAATGAAAATGAAATGAATGAGTGCTTACAGAAAAACAGACCGTAGTAACATACCAGAGGAGGGGGGGGAAATTAAAACACTGTCCTTAGTAGGCTTTATTCAGAGAAAACTCTCAGTGACTTCTGGTGGCCTGAGAAACCAGTGTGGGATCAAGCCGTGAATGCATTTCAGTTGTACCTGGGTTATTTATCTGAGGAGAAATGCAGAGAATGTTTTCTTAGTTTTAATACTTCATAGCAGTGAGATTCTACTGCTGTACACAGATGCGTGCATTGCAATGCTGACCAATAAAAGCAGCCTGGACTGAACTGCAACCTGCAGGTCACAAGCTAATGTGGTGCTATTTGCTAGTTCAAGTATCATTTTACAATGAGGTGAAGCCTGTGGATCTTGTGAGTGCCCAGCACAGGGTGGAGGGTGCATAGGGAGCCACAGGATTGGGCTCAGAGGTGCCTCGAGGCACCCCATGATGATACCGTGCGCTTCCACAGCTGCCGCCTTTGGGAGTCCTGGTCCACATGAGCTCAGGGGAGGCCCAGCCACTGACTGCACAAGGGTGAGGGTTTCTCCTTCCCAGGTCCCCCAGGTCAATGAAGTCACTTGCAGAGTCCACAAGTCCTGTGGGAAGTGGTGCTGTGCCCAGGAAATTTCTCTTTTTCATGTGGAAGGTTAGAAGCCAGAAACTTAAATAAATTGTTTGTTTTTTTGGCCAATTCTTTTATAATACCTGGATATTAATATAATCTTTTTAGCACCTGTGGTCTGTCAAGGCCACCTTACTGCCATAGCATGGGGTCAATGTCCCTTGTTGCTGCAAAGAAAGACAAATATCCTGAAGTCTATCTTTTTGCTTTGGCAACTGATGTCTTCCATGACTAACTGTCTTTCTGGAATTTGCTTGTTTGAAAGCTTGTTTGTGTGAGCAGAAGAAGGTACAAAGACTCATGCTGCTGACTCATTTGTTCTCACCTGGATTGTGGCTGTGAGAGAGAGACAGTACTGGTTCCTTGTACTGTCTGATGTGTTTGAGCTCGCAGGCGTTCATATGCTATCAGTTCATACTGGAACCAGATTTGTGTCCAGTCATTTAAATTGTAAAATACTTGGCTTCAGTAGGGGCACATTTTGACAATCTGTTTGAGAACAGATTATGAGGATATTTTTCTCTCTTTCCCTTTGCTTCCCTTGTGTGTCATCTGATTCATAAGTTGTCATCAAAACCCCCCACCTTACCTGCTCATGGAGAGCTCATTTCCTGAGAATTTAAAAGCCTCTAAAGAACAGTCACGCACTGTTATATTATTTTTATGTTTAGTGCAGTAGAGACTGAAATGCATGGCTTTTCCCCCAGAAGTTTATTATTCCATTGTAAAAGTGAAGTTGAGTGAATGGAGCTATTAGTTAAAAATGAGGGACACAGATTTCAACAACAAAATCAGAAAATTGCTTAACTGAAGGGAGGCGCTGCCAGCTCCTCCTGGAAGCCAGCTGGAAGTCAGTTCTGCTCTGTAATGGAGTGGTGGGTCTCTGACGGGGTCCTGGTGCCTCCTGCCTATGACCTCCTCCCAGAAGTTTGACTTCTGCAAGGCTGTGCATGGTGGTTTGTGCCTGATGGCTTTCAGCCATATGAAGCTGTTGCTGTATAGCTTGTGGGGGCAGGAGGATTGGCTCTTCAGAGTCTCTGCATTGCCAACTCCTTCCTCTATGTAAAATGTAAAAGATGTTTCCTAGCTTTAGTCAAAGCTTCCAAGATGACCTCAGTGGATGCAACTTAATGTAGTAACAAAAGCAACAATTTTCACCATGCTCTTATCTTTAAAATTCTTCAATTCTGGGATTATGGGAACTAGTAATTTTAATTAAAATGTGTAGCATCATATTACTGAAAACGCTCTTTTACTCTGCCTGGAAGAAGAGCTGCAGAGAGAATGAGGCTAAGGGAAAAGAGGGTCTACCTGTTTCCACCTGGAAAAATGAACTGTTAGATGGGTCAAAAATAGTGTGGACAACCAGGCTCAAAGGGTGTTAATCAATGGTTCAAAGTCCATGTGGTGAATAAGAAGCGATGTACCTTAGGTGCTGAGACAAGTAGCTTGGGGATTCATGCTGACCCCAACACTGGTTGTATTTTCAGCTCTGCATGAGGAGACAGAGTGCACTCTGAGAAGGTATGGAGACAGCACTAAATTAGAGGGAGGGACTTATGTGCTAAACGGAAAAGATTTGATTCAAAAGGAATGTGAAGGATTTTGAGGATTGGCTTGACAGAAACCTTGTGAAGTTCAACAGAGGGGTGCGAGGCTCTGCACATGGAGCAGGATAATCCCCTGCACCAGCTGACCTGACTGGCTGAAGAGCCACCCTGTGAGAAAGGACCCGGGGCTGTGGTGGACATTAGGCTGAATATATTAGCCAAAAAATGCACTTATACAGGAAACAAGGTACACAGCCCACTGGGCTCCATCAGATGTAATGTGGTTGGCAGATCAAGGGGAATTCCCCCTTGTTTAGGTCTGGATACCCAGCTGTGGGCTGCCCAGTTCAAGAGGGATGTGGTTGAACTGGAGAGGCTCTAGAGCAGAGCTCCCAGGGTGGTGAGGTCTTGAGGAGAGTTTGGGACATGTGAGAACTGAGCTTGTTTGGTCTGGTGAAGAGGTGGCTTCAGGCTGATCAGCTAGCAGCCCACAGCTGCTCAATGGAGAGTTACATTGATGACAGAGCCAAACTGTTCTTTCATACAGCAGAAGGAATAACGGTGGGCAATGCCCAACACTGCCTTTGGGGAAGTTCAAATTGGGTCTGAGCAAAAACTTCTTCACCAGGAGGGCAGTGCAGCAGTGGAGCAGGGACCCAGGGAGCCATCATCCTTGGAGATTTTGAAGCTGTTGCACACCTGACCTAGCATTAGCAACAGCTGTGCTTTGACAGGAAGGCTGGATTAGGGACCTACTTAGGACACGGAATTTGATCTTGCACTTACTGAATGAAGCCAGTAGTAAGGCCCTACCAGCCAGGATTGGAGGCATTTCCAGCTTCACCTTTTAGCCTAACTGGACTTTTTGCTGTTGCTTTGTGTAAAATGACTCTAAAATTATTTTATTGTGATTGGTTAGAGTGATATGCTTGTTTTAAACTCCACAAATCATGGCAACAGAGTGTCAGGTTGGGGGACTGAAGTATACTGAAGAGTTAATGATTTCTGAAGCAGGGAGAAGAGGCAGGGTAAGGTGGGAGAGGTTATGAGGTGAAGGAAATGAGCCCTGGCCAGGGGAAGGGGTAAGAAGTATACAGATGAGGCATAGCTATAAAGTGGTGGGATGTGCATGGGGCATAAATAGGAAAACCATTACCTTGAAACAATCCTGTGAGAAAAATGGAAGGGTTTAAGGTGTGTTAAAGGCTTTGCAGCCTCAGACTAATATTTATGGCCAATCTGGAAGAAGGACTTTTGTTCTTTTGCATATCAGCTCTTAGTAATTATAGATGTTTCTCTAAATTTGCTGGAACTATTCATATGTAATGGTATGTTGCAGAGTTTCACAGGGATCTTGTGAAATACACTATGGTATCGAATTATGCTTATTGCAAGTCAGTGTTTAATGCTGGCTCAAGGAGCTTAACCTAGAAATTTGCTAGTGGTTACGGAACACAAGCCTTGGTGAGGTTTCTGAGAGTGCCATGGCACTCCTCTGGAAGAGTAGACGTACTCTGTGAGTTTTGCAAGGCTGTCAGATGGGAAGAGACAAAAGGGCTGAGATTGTCTGGGAAAGGCACTGGCACAGCACCGTGTCTGTCAGTGGGGCTGTGCTGCTCCACGCAGGCTGAGAACTTGGCGTGGGTTGCAGCGGTGGCTATTGTGCATTATGAATGGCTGCTTCATGCTAACCAGTCTGTGGTGGCTATTTTTAATCCTAAATTCTAACATGCGGGTTTTAGAACAGCGCTTGTCTTGAATGTGAAAGAAACCACAGAGCAAGGGACTAAAGGGCTGTTTTGAAAAAGGTCCGGAAGGGAAGCCACAGAGACTGGAAAGCTACCCTGTTAAAACCCAGCTTTAAAAAAAAAAAAAAAAAAAAGAGACATCTCCTGAAGAAAAGGGAATAATCCTTTTGAAGCCTGCCAGCCAGAGTCATGGATTCAAGGCTGGGTCAGATGCTTAGGTTGACCCTAATTATGTATATCGATGTTACATTTTAATTATAAACTTGTTAACCCAGGATTGTCTTGACCTAGATTAATAGTTAATAAGAAGTTAAGAACAGCTAACCAACACTATGTTCTTTCAGAGCTGTAGAAGAAAGCTGTAACCTGTGCACAAATTGTGCGTAAGAGAAATTCTGCAGTAGGTATGTAAATGACAATGGTCCTGACAAAGGCACGTTTTGGAAATGGATCCCTTACTCTGTCCTGTTGGCTGAGAAGCAATTCTGAAGCAGGCTGCAGGCACCTCCCCCATTGTTATAATTTGTTAAATATCAATGGTTGCTTCAGACCCTTGCAGAAGTCTTTGTGAAATTCCAGCCCTGCTTGAAAATACCTGGGTTGCAGCAAGATGAGACTGAATAGAGAAGTGTGTTGGTAAAATCCAGTACTGCTCAATTATGAATTTAGCAGCTCTGCTCTGAATTGAAGGGCATAAGCCTCAAAGCTATTTTTTTTCTCAGACATTTATGTACCTTATTCCTTTTAGAAATCAACAGCTAAATATGCAGTGGTGTTCACAAAAAGAGATTTTCCTTTTTTTTTTGAATGGATAGGTTGGCTGAAAAGTTATAGTCATGTATGCAAGAAGCTTGGCTAAGGTATATCTGGCATGTATGTGTTAGGGGCATCTTGGATCTGCAGAACTTTCCTATTTACAGTAAAAGAGGCCTTGGCGCCAAGCTCTTACTAACAGCCTTAACAAAGGGTGTAAATAGCATTTATTGGATAACTCTGTCAGACCTGATGGTACTCATGACCCTTTAATGTTCCTTTTTTCTTAATTCTGTGGCATCCCCCAAAAAGTAAAAATATCCTACACTTAATAACGTGTAAACATTACTGATTAGAAGAGCCTTTTATCATTAAGATAAAGAATTTTCCCCTTCCCTCCAAGCCTGGGGTAATCCTTACCTCCCACAGGTTTGATCTGATTTTTTTCCTGAAATCCCTTAGTGATGTTAGTCCAGTATTTTGATGCCCAGACTTAAGATATTACTGCATTTTACGTTAAGAGGAAAAGAAGGAATCAATCTTTTTTTTTCCTTGTTCTAAAGAGCACCGTGGCAAATGAGGCTGCTTCAAGGTGAGGTGATTAGTGCTAAAAAAGAAAGATCTTTCCTCCTTGCTAAATGGAAAGGTCTCTTGAAGAAAAACTGAAGTAAAGAAAGCGTGATCGAAAATGTGTGAAGCCACAGAGCTCCTTCCATTGCCTTCACTGGGTTTTGATTTAGGCTCACGGAGTGTCCTTTACAGTTTTATTACCCTTTCTGGACACATAAAATGTTACTTTCATTGTTTAAGAAAAAGAAATAATGAATGATTTTAGCATTCGCTGCAGTGAGTCATTGACTTGAGCCAAGTGTAGCATGACTCAGGAGTTCAAAGCAAATCCCCACAGTCCTGTCCTCCACTCCACTTTATGAAGCTCCCCTGAGCAGTTGCTGTGCCAGCCCTAGTTTGCAAGCATGGACCTGCAGCAGGACCAAATTGCTCGTTGCTGTGTGTTCACGCTTGGGCATGATGGGTAGGAGACAACACAACACATTCCTGAAAATCATTTCTGTTGGTGACATACAAAGCCTTTTCTCTCGTGACCTCTGCAATCATGAACGCATCTCACAGCAAACATGTAGGAGCCCAGGAGTAAAATCCTATCACAGCCTAGTGGTTGCTGCCAGATGAGGCTGTGAACATGGGATTGTCCCTTGGACTGGATTTCCTGGAGTTAGACTATTGTACCTACAAACCAGAGCTGCGTATAAGGGTCTTGCCACATGCATTGCCAGTAGGCACTGTCAATTCTCACCATGTAGTCTATTGACTCCTTCCGCATGGCCATACTCCTTGATGGTGGCCTGCTACACATTCGTTGGGCACAGCAAGAACTAATGTGGCTGACCTGAAAGAGTCATGCTGAGTTGCTCCTTCCCTCAGAAGGTGAGGGGAGGAGCAGGGATCAAACCTCGCAAATGCCTGCTTTCCCATGCCAGTGCACATGTCTGATGCTCTGTGCCTTGGGGGAGAGGGCAACAGTACTGGGAGACCTGAGAGCTGTGCAGTCTCTGTCCACCACAGAAAGATGTTGACTGCACTTTAGCTTTCACGGAAAGCACACTCAGATCTGTAATTTACCATAGTGTTATAAGGTTTAACATGTTTCCCCCCTGCCCCTGGTAAAGGAATGCCACAGTCAGGGTTCAGTGGAAAGCCTACACGCACCTTGTAAAAAGTCACGTTCTGCTCTGCTTGTGAAACACCATAAAACTACCTTTGGGGACAGCTGGAGCAGGAATGACCTCAGATTAAATACTCTACCAAAAAAACTTCCAGCTCCCTGCAGGTCGGTTGTGTCTTTGGGTGTGACAGTCACCAAAAGCAGAAGTGCTAAATATCTTGATGAAAAGAGCTCAAAGCGAAACTGGTTAGTGGACAAATCTGCCCATGAATGCAGAGGCCCTAATGTGTGGGAACTGCCACAGGGGCTTGCAGGGCAAAGTAGAATTGTTGCTGTTACTGTTGCTTTCTCTATGTGGCAGACTTTTCTTTAACTTTTCAGGGCTTTCTCATAAAGCTCTGCATCTGCACAACTCTGTATGCTGGGGTTATTTAGTGTTTTAGTGGAGCTCAGCCATATTTTTGCTTGGGGCCTATTCTTGTTGATTTTATTTTTTGGTCGATAATTGTACATACTCTCAGGAAGGGGTTAATGGTTTGTTATTGAGAAGACAGTTCTGGCTTGTGGAGAAATCCTGAGCTTATTTGTCAGAAATAAGCATCCTCTTGAAAGGTATTAATTTCCTTTGAAAAGGATAGAGAAGTGAAGGAAAGTCCCTGTGCTCTGTGCATAGTTAATTCTGGGCATGGTGTGTTGTTGTAGTTCACTGTCCCCATCACTACTGCCTGGGTTTGTCACAGCCCATACTGTCCCAGGTTTGGCTATAAGTTTCTCATGGTAGTCCTTCACCGTGTGTCCACTTTGTGCCTTGTCTAACAAAGTCCCTCTCTTAATTAAGGTCTCATACTCCTGCTCTTAGGTAAAGAAATAGTAACAAGACAAAAAAGTTGTTCATGAGATGATTATGGCATGTAGCCAATGCACAAAACTGCACTCTAAAAATACACATTTGATTTTTGTCATAATAGAAGTACTTCACAAGATGATGTACACCAGAGTAAACATTGCTGAGGGGGCTGTTGTCCCCCCTTCTGATCAGCAGCCCCTGTTGTGGTTTCTGTGCTGTATGATGACATCTTGGATCCATCCCCTTCATGATTACACCCACTCCTGCATGTGCCCAGGAGATGGTTAGGCTGGAGCACCGTAAACCAGGGGCTTGTGGCAGCCCCAGGCTTTGATCCAATCCGCAGAGTCTCACTGATATCCCAGCCTTGCTTTTTCCCTGGGCGGGTTGGCTGAGCTGTTGCAGGGTGATTTATAATCACGGGAGAGACCTGCAGTGTCACAAGATGGTATCAACTCCTGAGGGATACTCACACCTTAGGTCCCCAAAATAAGTGCCTCATATCTATCATCCTTACACAAGTATGTGTTTACATTGACATTTATGGTTGCATTCTTGAAGTGCTGCCAGACCACTGAGCTTATTTTGGGATGATGAACATATGGTTCCAAAGCTTCATTGTTGCAACAGTGGAAGTAAATCAAACATCGTCTTCTTGTTTTGTTTGTTTGTTGGACAGTGGCTGGGAGCATTAAGGTGATATCTCTAACCATTGCATTTTTTAACTGAGAAATGCCTTTCCTCTTACTCCCTTGCTCTGTTTTTTTACTGCTATTCCAGTATTTTTAGAGCTTTCTTGAAGAGTTAGCTGAGTTGTGTGGGTTTTTTTTAAACTGTATCTTCCATATTTTAGACTTTTAGATACTTACGATAATTACAAGTGTCTCAGTGAGTCTGGTGCAAGTATTCAGTTGACTATGCATGGTGCTATGCTAACTCATTGATGTGCGTTTTGAATGTATGGGTCCAGCCTTCTGTTGCACTTCTTTTCAAAACCTCTGGAACTTTTATCTCAAGACTGTTCACCATCTGGGGCCAGTGTTTGTAGGGCAGAGGAGACTGAGCATGGTGGAAGGCGGCATGGGTTTACATGCGGATAAAGTTGTGAAATAATGAGTACCTGGATTATGCAAACACAGACAAGGGCCCTTTAATAGTCCTGTCATACTTCATTTGGACACATCGAACTGGAGCTCATCCTGATCCTGGCTCTGAATGAATTGATGAGGGGTTTGCAGGTAGCTTTGCCCAGCACCAAGAGCAGGATTTTGCACGCTGTGATCAAAGTGGTCTCCTAATCATGCTGTTCTCCAACACTTTGACTGAAAACAACAAACCTATTCAACCTGTGAGGAGTGAATGCATGAGAGATTTTCACCTGCTTATGGAGGCTTGGAAAAAAGCACTTGATTGTACATGTTACGGTTCAAAGCTGGCTTAAAGTTTTATCCTTTGTTTGGGGGGATAGAGGTGCCTCATCCTGTCTTTTGATGGTTTTCGTATCCAGCTCTTCCCATTATTTCACTAAGACATATGAGCTTGGTCGCCCCGCTTTTATCTGTGCTAAATATAAATGGAAAAACAAACTGAACACAGCAAGGTAAATAAAGAACAGGAAGTGTAAGACAGACCTCTTGAGGCTTTCAGTATTCCCACATGTTTTACGTTATAAACCAGCAGGCGAGCACTGGCCTGCCACACAGGTGGAAATGTGCGTGTGGAGGCCACTGAACGCTGAATATTTACCCTGTATCAAATGACAGGAAGGGCTGAGTAAAATAGCATTGTGCTGAACCACTGTGAAAGGCTGTGAGGTTTCCAATATTCCCCAAATTTCTCTAGGGTGGGCTGGTGTTTGCATAGTTGCTTGCAGTATAAAAGCATAGAGGCAGTGGTTCAAACTGTTAAGAGAAAGATGTTCTTAATATTGCTGGTAAATAGAGGTGCTGCTAAAATCTTGTGAGGTTTTATTACTAGGTAAGAAATTTCGGCTAACACTGTGGAGCCACTTATTAAAATAAATACTATTTTATAATTAATAGCTCTCTCCTCCATCTGCAAGGACAGGCAATATCTGACGTTAGAGCAGCTGTGCAACTGGACAAAGCAAACAGGGTACACTTCATTCTGCGGACAGTACCATCCATGATTTGGCATGTCAGTAGCTGGCTGTTAAATTTTTTAAGGGCTCTGTCCTAAAGGTTGACACAGCCCATAGAAAACTGGCTACCTGAGGGAGAGACAGATGAAATTGCTACTGGAACTGGGAGCAGTGCAAGGCTGTCAAAGGCTGAATAAAGATGCAGGTGTTGAAAAGATGCAAGGCAAGAGGCAGTGGGGGGTAATTCACAGTATTACTGCAAGTTTAGCCATTTCGCAGAGTGTGACCTGCTGTCAGTGAGATGTGAAGGCCTTCAGCATTTGGCAGGTTTGGGCCTTTAGTGAAGATTTCTGTGTTTTCACACAGGCAAGATACAATGAGGACCTGATGTTGGAATATTTTTATAGCGTGCTTTTTCTAGAGGAGGTCTGGAAGGGGGACAGTTTGCCAGGGTAGAGGTAGCAGTGTTCCTGTTTTCCTAAAAGGAGAGCTAAGATGTACAATATTTTACAGGTTTTTATTAGATGTCCCTGGCTGTTCTTATCAGTTCCTGTGAATTAATGGAGAATATTTAGGCTCCACAAGTTAACATCCCCAAATACAAAGCTCAGTCTTTGTCAAACCCGGAATACTACATGACACTTGCAAGTTTACTCAGATCTACTAATTGCAGTGAAGGGTGTGAGTAGAGCTTCCAAGTTAAGAGCAAACCTTTGGTTATTTGTTTTCTGACAGTGGGAGGTGTCCACTCTACCTCTGTGGGTGCCTCTATATTTGTGTGTGTGCGCTTAGAGACCCTCCTGCTGCCACTAATTTTATAATCAACTAGAAAAGATAAAAGAAGGGATGATTCTTCCCCTAGGATAGATGGGGGATGGATACATAAGGTGATATTCACTTCACCTTTTTGTAGATATCCACAAGTGGGGTGCCCTACCATGACCTGTTTGTGTGAGATCTCCCAGCATCCAGTGGTGAGAAGAGGCAGGTCCACCTTGTACATCACCATGAGCACCACTATTTCAGCATTGAGCCTACTAGGAACGTTGTCGTGGTTTAACCCCAGCTGACAACTAAGCATCACGCAGCCACTTTTCACTCCCCCCTGGTGGGGTGGAGGAGAAAATCAGAAGGGTAAAAGTGAGAAAACTCGTGGGCTGAGATAAATACAGTTTAACGGGTAAAATAAAAGCTGTGCACCCAAGCAACGCAAAAATAAGGAATTCATTCCCTGCTTCCCATCGGCAGGCAGGTGTTCAGCCATCTCCAGGAAAGCAGGGCTCCATCACGTGTAATGGTTGCTTGGGAAGAAAAAAATGCCATCATTCTGAACATCCCTCCCTTCCATCTTCTTTGCCCAGCTTTCTATGCTGACCATGACATCATATGGTGTAGAATATCCCTTTGGTCAGTTGGGGTCAGCTGTCCCAGCTGTGTCCCTTCCCAACTCCTTGTGCACCCCCAGCCTCCTCGCTGGCAGGCAGTGTGAGGAGCAGAAAAGGCCTTGGCTTTGTGTGAGCACTGCTCTGCAATAAGGAAAACATCTCTGTATTATCAACATGGTTTTCAGCACAAATCCAAAACACAGCCCCATACTAGCTACTATGAAGGAAATTAACTCTATCGCAGCCAAAACCAGCACAAAGGTATGTGACTCTCCTATGTGAGATGATACAAATGCCACCCTTAGTGACTTGCCCAGTTTAAGACAGTTGTGGGAGAGTCGAGAGCTGAGATGAGTGCCTTTAGGAACAAAACTGGAGCCTCCAGCATCCATCCTCTGTTGTGTTAGTCATCCTTTCTGTACATCAGTCACAGTAGGAAGTGCCAATAACAGGTTTCTGTGAACCTTAGCAAGTTCCGCCACAGATCTGAACTCCCAGAATGTGGCAGGAAGCAAAATCCAGGGCCTTGGGGTCCAGTCTGCACACACAGCTTGGGAGAAGGGGAAGGACACATCACTACACAGATAACCAATTGTTACACTAGTAGTAGATAAAAATTTATCATGGTAGAGATCTTGGTGTTGTCATAAGATGGCTTCAGATCAGGGAACTGAAATTGTACGTGCCGCTTTGCATCCAGCTTGTTCCCCAGATCAGTGGTGGGAAGATGAAGGGAGTGTTCCAGGAAATGTCCATGAGGATTTGACTTTTTGTTTATCATTGCTCATCTTTCTCTGTGGTGCGTTTTTTCCCATTCTTTCAGGAACTGTGTGTGGTACATACCATTCACATTAGATTAACTATAGATTGCTAGGATCATAGCAGGATGAAGTATTATTAGGGAGATGATTACATACTGTGGGTAGCTGTCAATGATCCTGATAATAAGTTGCTGAAGCGTTCACACAGAGCACAAAGCTGTGTATCATGGGCTTGTTTCCACAAATGGATTATCTGCACATAGCATCTATTGCCTTGCACCTAAGGTGACTGGAAAAGAGATGGAACTGTGCCACTTTTATATGAAATCTAGGGAAAGGCCTGAATATTTTGAATGGTTGTTCTCTCCTTTACATACCTTTGAGGTTTGGGTCCTGTTTGGCTTGCTTTTATGGGAAAATTTCTACAGTTTACTGCAAAGCTGCTTGCTTTGACACCTATGTCAAGGGTGTGAGCCTGAGCAGACAAGACAGGCACATTCTTTGTATTCTGGAGTGTTTGAAGCTTGTTCTCCAGTTCATTTCTACTCACAGGCGGCAGGGGTCCTCGGTCTGGAGAGTGACTTTGCGCCCAGGCAGGACCGGCACAGAGGCAGGAGCCTGGTGGGGATGTTGCTGGGGGTGGGGGTTCCCCAGCAGCCCCCCACGTCTGGCTGCATTCGCGCTGGTGCTGACTATGTGCAGGGTCACCATACCAGAAGGTGGCACTCCAGACCCTCTAACGTATGTCCCAGGCTGTGTCAGGCCCCCTCAACACACCCCGAAGGGTGCCGGCGTTGCTCGTTGTGTTGGTACAGACATATCTGGGCTGGCTGAGAGCTGTTCAGCCGCAGACGCATGGAGCTCTGCCGGATTTATTCCTACGCCGGGAGGCACAAGGACATCCCAGACCTTGGGGGTACATCTGTGTGCCTTTCCTAAACTGGGGGCTGAGCTCTCTATGGGACTACCCTTTCTGCTTGCTTGCACGCTCCCTTGAAGTGCTTTGGCCTGTGCCTGCTAGCGTTGTCCAAGCAATTCCTGGGCAGGGGTGGAGGCAGCGCCCCAGGCAGAGAGACTCCTCTTAGCAGGCCTGAGGGATGAGGCTGACTTGGTTTTGGAAAGGAGAAAGTTTCCCGTTGTGGAAGCAAGTCGTGCTGTGCTCCTTGTCCTCAGAGCCAGTGAACCGGGCTTGCTCTGTGTTAATTCGGTGTTTCAGAGGGAACTGATAAAACTGCTGATCTTGCTTGTGCACTGGGAAGGGTAGCTCTGGCAGGTTGGTCCTGCTCTAATAGGCAGAGGAACAGAGAGATTTTGAAAGCAACTACAAAGCAGACTGCAGACTCAAAAGGATTAGTGGGCTATTAAAGATTTGAACTTAATAACAAGCTTGACTACTTCCCTACCAAAACACTGTTCCCCCCTCTGCTTTTCCCATCCTCATGCCCAATTAGTGCTGCCACCTTTACACCCAAGGGCAATGGCCCCTGTCTTTCCCTCCCATGCCCTTCCTGGCAGTGTATTCTCAGCTAACACGGACATCTCAGTATTTGATCATCCTGCAACCTGCCAGCACGTGGAAAGACTGGCCAGTTAGTGTAAACTGTCCCTCAGCTGTCTGTCTGGTGAGTCAGTGCAAGGATCTCCTCTGCTGCGCAGAGAGCTTTGTTGCTTGAAGTTACACAGAGTCCCTGAATTCCTTAATCTATATGGTTATTTGCTGGGTCATTGGACTGACTGTGTAACCGAAAAGAAGATTTTTACAGCTGAAGTTCAACAGTTGCCAGTTATGCATGCTCCTTGGGAACCAGAAAGACTGTACCTATTCAGCACTTTGTTACTGAATTTTTCGATTGCTCTGATGCTTACAAGGTGCACATAGTGCTGATATAAATATTTTCGTAATTTCCTTCTAGGGGTATGATGCAGATACTTCATTGTCAAAAAGTCTTTAACAACAGCCCTCATAATGGATTAAGTTATAATTTAACCCGCCCCCCCACACCCCCCGCCAAAGATCAGTGAGTGACCGAGGCTTGCTGGAATACGATTAAATGAGGTATCTCTGATAAATCTCTACGTTTCTCTGGAAAGAAATTTCCACTTTGTTATATTACAGTAGCCACTGCCTTATGAAGTAAAGGAAAACATTTGTCCAGCAGGACATCATAAATTTCATGACAGACTTTAAATTTTCTTGGATGAAATGTTTAAAGTGGAGCAGACTGATCTTCTAAAAACACACTGGCCTTTCCTGAGTTCATGAGTAGCTGCTTGGTCTCCTCTATTCAAAAGTGTATGAAATCTCCTCTGCAAAGGAAGCCTGGTGGTAGACGGAAGCAATATAGGTGTTGGCTGGGTTTCAAACCCAGGGAAAACCAACACCATCTGAAAGCCAGTATTATAAATAATTAGTCGGGATCATTTCTGATAAGTTGATTGTGCCCCATAAAAGAGGGATTGTGGAACCCACCATAGCCCCAGCAACTTGGACATAATCCAATTTTTACAGTGGAGCAAGATTAAGTTAAATCACTTTTCCAAATAACCATCATTTGTTTGATTTGCTTTCATGAGGGCTTTTGGTTATGTCAGTAGTTGTCAGATGCAGACTGATGCTTGTGATGCCTTGTGCCTTTCAACTTGAGAAAGTCGTATAAACTTTGTTGCCCTCCAGTTAGAAGGAGCAACGGTCTTTTGAGAATGAATGAAATCCTTTAGCTCTCAGCCCTGAAATGTGATGCTTAGGTCAGCCTTCAGTGTTGCAGGAAGTCTGTATGGTGATGTTTTATGCTGTAAACCTACCTTCTTCATATTAAAGGCATACTGAGAGTGGCACTTAAATAAAGAATGACTGAGAGCCTTTATGTGCAGCTGCTTTCTGAATCGCTGAAGGAAACTTTTGTAAAAGACAGTTAGGTTCATATATGTTCATCTCCTCGAGGTACTTGGAAACACAAAAGTTGTTTTTTGGTGCTAAAAAGTGAGCAGGGTTTGGTTTTGAGAACTACAAGCTAAATGTACTCATCAAATTTTAGTCTTGACATACATTTCAGCAGATGAACATTTTCTCTGCATAAATTACTATGGTCCAAAGATTTGTCTTATTAAGGATGAATATGAGGTACATATGAGGTACGCATGCCATGAGGTACATGCTGCAAGGAAGAATGTGACTACAATAACAATAGAAAAGAAAGCCAAATAAAAACTCTTTTGAAATGAAAAGTTGATAACTCAATAGCAACAACAAAACACAGCCCCCACATCAGAATACAATAGAACTCCAAATAAAAGAAACACAGCCTTCCAAAGAAGAAAACTTTTGCTTCAGGGAAATGTTTTTTTTGTAGTAAATTAATGAAAACTAGGCAATTTTGTGAAGAATAATTTTCAGTGGAGGAGCATTTTCTAATGGAAAATAATTTTGATTAATTTTTTCCAGCAGCTGACAGCTGATCCAAGCCTCTGATCCCACCTGGGTCTTCTTGGCACTGCTGAAATCCATCTAATCGCTCGTGATGCTAACAATATACAGGGCATATGCTGTAAAACTTCCGATTAACCAAAAGGTCTAAAATGTGGCCAGTCTTGCTCAAACTTAAGGAAAACCAACAAGAATAAGTCTTTCCTTGTAGTCCTCCCACAAAACTGGCTTTTTAATTAAAGAAAAAAAAAAAAAGATAAGAGGAAGACTGACCCAAGAAATGTTCCTGCACAGAAATACTCATTTCAAAAAGCTACCAGCAAATTTGTGTCTCGAGGCTCTTGAGATGTGGGAGTCCCAAGTAAAGTTTTACTCCAAGTGCTGATGTCTGGGGACTGTACATGGATGACTGCAACATATTTGTTTTGCCTTTATTATTCTTGCACTGTAACCTGACTTTGGTTCAGGAAGAGGAAATCCATGGTCTTAATTGAAGCCAATCAGTGAAAGGTCATGGGGTAATGCTTAACAGACAGGGATAGGGGAAAGGAAAAATAAGGAAAAGGTAAGGTCTCCACTTGCTTCAAAGACTCAGTTGGATCCTGGAGACAGAACACACCTGGAAAGAGAATGCACTTGGACCCCAAATATACATATCAACTGGGAGTCATAAAATTAAATGGAGTATTTTTAGATTGTTTCCCATTTCTCCAGTGACCTGTGCAGCAGTAACCTCAGTGTGGGGAGGCATCGGTGCCTACTTCAAATGTTCAGGTGTTTATTACCATGGTGTGGCTGTACCAATAGGAGCCTCAGTGTTTCCATTAAGGACAAGATGTGGGGTTCTGTGGTGTCGGGTAGCCCAAAGTTTGGATTTAAATGAATTATTGACAGATGCTGTTCCAGAGTGTGATTAGTTGCTCCTGGAGTTTAATCTTTTTTTGTTGTTGTGTTTGTTTTTACTGAGATCCAGTAATATCACGACTTTCCCTGCATTGTCGGAGAGTATAATCAGCTCCGTAGTTTATCCCAGGCCTTCAGTAGTCCTAAAGTCAGAAATTATTTTGTGACATCTAAGCTGTATTTCCTTGAGTATTTGAAGTCCATTTCTCCTTCCGTTAGCTACAGTGGACACAGAAAATAAATTTTTTTATCACTTAGTTTTTAGAGCTGGTCTAAGTCCAAGCTGGTTGTCATGGTCTTTTCTGGTCTAAGATGGACAAGGTCATGGTCTGGTCTAAGCTAGTAATGGTCTAAGTTGCTCTCTGAGTAGTCCAGCATGAACTTGATCAAGCTCAAGTCTATTTGAAAACATCCACATCAGTTAGGTGCTTGCTTAGGTTAGCAAGTATGCACATATTCACAGGCTGAAGCAGTTAAGCCAGATTCTTCATTATCTACTGGGCTTAATCTGCTGGGCTGTTTACTGTGTGTTTAGCATTTCTAGAACTCACACCATCTTTCTATGATCTGAAGTGGGCTTCCAGAGCATCTGCTGATCGATGTGTGCCTAATGGAGGTGTTGCCCAGGCCAAGAGAATAGTGAAAGGTCTTGACCAACCTCTGTCCAAAGATGACAGATGCACACTTTGCTTCAGGGCTTCACTTGCACAGGACTGCACAGAGCAATGTAGGTGTGCTTCAGGACAGACAAAAGATGAAAGCCATTTTTTTGGAACATGTTTTCTTGTTACAAATATCTGTGATTCAAATCCTTAGACCTAAGCAGGCTGTTGTGTTCACAGTGTGAAAGAAAAGCTCTTACAACTGTTCTGGAGGATCAGTCTTTGTTCTGGCTTAACCATGAACACCCAGTCATCAACAGTGTTGGAGGCAGAATTGCTGCCTTTGTGCAGACAGATACATTTACAGAGAAAGTCCAGGACAATGATGTGTCCTCAAAAAATGGCTCTTGCTTATGTCTGTGTACAGAAGCATCTGTTTTAAAATAGCAAACATTGAGAGATTCTGCGAGTCTTAGAAAGCTATTTTTAAATGGTTGTGAGGAATAAACAAAAGGAAATGTGCCATACCAAGAGTAAGTAACTTCTTTCTAAATCCAAGGCCAAAACACCAGTATGGAAAAGTCCTTGTCTTTTCCCCACACTGGAGAAGAATTTCATATTCAGCATTTCACCCTGTGTAATGCAAACTCTGTGGCCTCCTTAGCTAAACTGCACAGCAGGATTAAGAGTACAATATGTGGGTAGAACCAAGACATCATCCAAAAGAAAAAAAGTTTGAGGAATATTTTTTGGTTCAGACACCTACAGACATTAATTTTGCTTTTCTAAAATATTTGGAATTTGTGATACCAAGGAGAACCCTGCTTTCAGAGCTGGGCTTCTGAGACTCCCCTTGATTTTCACAAATTTGAGTATTATGGCAAAGTTACAGTTATTTCCAGGCACAGAAAGGTACATCTATAATTGATATTGCTCCTATTACTGTTGTTCTTGATATCATTGCTGTGCCCTATTTCCTCTGGGCTAACCGTAAGTTTTGTCTAATTGTATGATAGTTTATCATGAATGTGAGAGCTCACTGGATTGATTATGCATGGGATCTCATCCCATGTCTGGTGTCTGTATCAGAAATTTTAAGCACAAATATATCTTTTTAGAATGCATATGTCTAGACTTTAGTTCCTGATTTGTGAAATTAAGATAATAGCTATTCTCCTTTTTGTGAGACACTTTGTGAAAAAAAGCTTGGAACAAGGTTGCATCTGCCCTTGCTCTGTATTGTGGTAAACTGAAACCATGCATATTTAGCATAAAAAACAATGCTTTGATCTGTTCTTGTTCTTGCTGCTGGCACACTACCACATTTGCAGAGACTTCAGCAGAGATATCTTGAATGACACTTGTATAAGTAGATACAAAGTTGGATCCATAGTATCTTACTTTTCGATGACTCTTTTTGTGACTTACAGTGAAATTCTTGCTTCCCGTATGAAACCTGTGCAAAAAGCTGGGAGAGAGGCCCATCTGAGGTCTTTTTTGCTCCTTTGGTTACAGATGAGTTGGATTTCTTATGCTTAGACATGCTATTTGCAGATATTCCTCCAGGTCTCCCAAGTGTCACACTAATGTTTAAATTTCTAGACTATCCTTCGTGTTCAATTAGTAATAATGGAGGTACCTTTGAAAAACAACTTCATATTTTCAGTACTTAAATAACTATCTACCCTTTTATTTCTCTGTGTGACTGCATTACATGCTGCTATTCCCAAGTTTGGGGAATAGTTTAGAAGTTATCCCTATGGCCTTTTGTTGGGAGTTTTCTGCAAATCTTAATGTTGCTGCCACAGATGGTGAAAAATTAAGATGGTTGGTAAGTTCTTTTTCAAGGCCAGGGGAATTCATTAGCCAGGTATCAGTGGAACAAAACAGACTGGAAAATGTTTAGTGCAAGTCCTACACAACACTCATCTGCAAAATACCTGTGCTCTAATATGAACGAAACCACAATGCTCCTCCCATATTATAGTGCGGAGTGTAACTATCCCTTAGACATCCCTTTAGGTTGTGTAGTGGGTAGATAGGTTCATAGACCTTTAGTGAAGAAGCATATAGACGTGGAAAAACTCAAAATAATTGGAACGTGAAGTAATGACAACAATAGCCTCTAGGGATATGTTAAGTGCTGAGAGTGCTTACCACAGAAAATTTGTATGGACATTTGCTTTTCTTGCATTGGCCAGGCCTTATGGTTGTCATTTTGAGTATTTATTAGAACAATACCACATGTTGATTGCTTACATTCTTTGAATTAATTCCCACCCAATGTAGTGAGATGGAGTTCTGAGTCTTTTCAACAGTTGTGTATCATAATTTCACTTACTGCTGGCATGATTATGGGATAGTGCATTCTAATGATAAATTGTGTAGTTGTAAGACCCTCATATACCCACAGAGTGATTCCCAGGAGGAGAAGCAGAATAAGCTGATTGTTTATTGTAGACTCTGCTCATGCAATGCAGAGTATGAGCTGGAAATCACAGAGCAATGTTTCAGCAAACCTGTCCAAACCAGAGCAAGCAGGGCTCTGTGTGAGCTGCAAATGGGGAATGGGAGAAAGTAATCACTGTCACGATTTGCAGGCAAGAGATGGAAGACCAGATTAGCCTCCATTGCTCTGAAGGCAGCAGAAGCTGTGGTCTCCATCAGCAGACACATCCTCTTCATAGGCCCTATGTCCAAAGCACTTGCACATCCTGTAGTTGTGGTTCCTACGTTGTGTCCTCTATAGTTGGTCATTTTTGGAGAGTCCAGGGTGGCAGGTTCCTAATATAATTGTCATGAGTGCTTCTTCACTTTGATGAACAGATATCTAGGACCTGACAGTGGTCTGAGGACAGTTCTTTCTCTGGAACTCATTAGCTTAGATGTCTACGATAGACCTCCAGGCCTGCATGGCCTGCTTTTGACCACCTAACTTGATACATCTATTGTAATGTCCCAGCTACATAAGTCAACTTGTAAGTCAAGGGAGAGAGACAGTAGTCTTCAATGGTTGATATTGCATGGCTCTCATTCTAAAGGTGCCTCTTTCCAGTAATTATAGAAGGAGACTAAACAGAAGCACAACAGTTATGTGCCTAATGTTCATTACGGGAAATATGGCCTTAATGGTACATGAATAAGCATGGAAGTGGCCTCTAAAGGCTCCCCCTGTGTTACTGTGTTGTGTTGTCTCTTTTGTAATCTGCTGTGTCTATGTGACATACAAGTTTCTACCCATGGTATTGATGGTCATTACCAAGCTTTCATGTTCTCACAAAGCTTGTCACATGTGTTTGAAATTTGTAATCTGCTTGTTATCTTAAAACTGGTTTTCTTCCAGAAACCGAATTTCCCCATATTATTTCACTTCCAGCAAAGTCCATTAAGGACACTGCTGGGGACTCTGCTCTCTGGGTGGAACTACAACCGTTCTGGGTCAGGCCAGAGTAACCAGCTGTTGGGTTTTAACCCTGGTAGGCAACTAAGCCCCACACAGCCACTCACTCACTCTCCCCTCAGTGGGATGGGAGAGAGAATTGGAAGGGTAAAAGTGAGAAAACTCATGGGTTTACATAGAGAAGTATAATAGGTAAAGCAAAAGCTGCACATGCAAGTGAAGCAAACCAAGGAATTCATTCACCACTTCCCATCGGCAGGCAGGTGTTTAGCCATTTCCAGGAAAGCAGGGCTCCATCACGAGTATTGGTTACTTGGGAAGACAAACACCATCCCTCTAAATATCACCTCTTCCTCCCTCTTCCCTGAGCTTTTATTGCTGAGCACAATGTCATACGGTGTGGAATATCCCTTTGGTCAGTTGGGGTCAGCTGTCCCAGCTGTGTCCCACCCCATCTTCTTGTGCACCCTCTGCCTACTCACTGACAGGGCAGCATGAGAAGCAGAAATGGGCTTGATGCTGTGTAAGCACTGCTCAGCAGTAACTAAAACATCAGTGTATTATCAATACTGTTTTGGTCAAGAATCCAAAACAGTATCATACAAGCTGCTATAAAGAAAATTAAGTCTATTCCTGCCACAACCAGTACACCAGCAAAGCAGAGTGTGCTGCTTGGTTGTCAAAGTTGGCTTGTGATGTGCTAGTAGTACTGGAAAAAGTTGTGAGGCTTTATTGTCCCAGCATGGCACCTACACTAATGAGCTAATTATGTGTGGACATCGTAATAAGGCAAGTGTAGAGCTTCTCAGAGCTCACAACACTACATGGCACTAAAGAAGCAGCAACTTGGGGAAGCAGCAGAGTGTCGTCTCTGTACTGTACGTTGGTGTGCAGGGCAGGCAAGTTCTTGGAACTGGCCTCCAAAGTTAGAGGTGACATAAGTCCTTGGAGAAGGTGTGTGTTTCTGTTGAGGGACCACCTGGGAGATGGGTTACATATACCCACCTCACCAAAGTTTGATTTAAAGCACCTCTTCAAGCCACATACTCCATTAAGGAGAATCATTGTCTGCACCATATTGGCAAGTTTCTTGTCTAATATGGTCCTGAATACTTAGGGAAATTTTTCTAACAGTCTGACACACATTATTGTGTGGTTGTTTTTTTTTCCTGAGATTCAGCCTAAATTTTTGTTGGCTTAGGTTTTACCATATTATGCCTTTCTATATCACTTGAATGGCCTTGAGCAACATCTTTTTTTTTCCTCTAAGCTTCAGCCTTGGTAGTTTCACACCATTATTAATAAGAAAACTATGGAGACGGAATTCATGGGGCACATATACAGCAGAGCACACTACACAAAGGCCTACTGGTTTCAGAGTGGAGCCACAGGCCTTTGTTTCCAGATGATGACTTCATTGGCTTTGGATCAGGCCCATGGGGACCCATAGTTAAAATAATCACTTAAATAACCAGAGTTAACATATAATTCTTTCAAATCCCAACAGTTTTTAGAAGCTAGCTTACTACTGTCTTGGCTGCTTTATTCACTGCTTGTTGTTTTCTCTCCATTTGGAGATGATCTGATTTTCTGAAGATCTCATTTAAAAAAGGCTCAGTGCAATTAATCAATGCTGTTGGGCTGGTTTTCTGCAGTGCTCGCTACGTTTCAGTTATGCTGAGCTCCTTTCTGTAATGCCATATAAATGCATTCCAGATTTAGCTTTCTGTCTCCTTTGAAGGATGTGTTACACTTCACAGACTAGGCCAGATGAAGTAAGTTCATGTAGCGCCATTGGGGTAAGTGCTGTTATGAAGGTCTACACCAGATGAGGGTTGGGCTTCTATTTTTTTCTCTGCTAGACAGATTATCTGCATGGTCTGTGTGGAGAGGAAGTCTACACTCTTCTTGGTACTCCACTGCCATTGAAGAATAATAATAGTGTAATAATTTGAACCTAGGAGCACATGGACCCTCCTGCCCCCGCCATGTGCAAGGCGCCATACAGAAAGAGAAGAAAATGGAGAATGTATCAAATAAATTATAAGGCAATGAACAGATTCAGATAAACAAATGCAGGTAGCAAATGGAAATTCAGAGGCAGAACTGGTCATCTTGACTTGCAATGCCCTTCCCACACCACTCGACCTGGCTGTTGTCAAGATACTTTGTGGAAGGTCACCATTCTTTCTTAGTGTGGAAAACCCTAGATATTCTCCTTGACTTAGATCTGTAGTCCTTCTGGATGAAGAGAAAACTCGAACTCCTGACCCAAATATGTAGCATGGCTATGTAGTCTTCACTGAATGAGCAAGTCAAGAGTTTCATGAACACAAAGTTTCCTCAAAGGGAGGGGGCCATGGCTAGCACAACATCTGGCAATGCTGACATAATCTACTGTTTAATTCACATCATCTGTTGCCAGCCAGAGACACCCTGAGATGCAGCATTGTAAAATGAATTATTCTAAACTCTGCACAAAATTTCACTCTGAACGTTTTGGGAAAGTTGCTTTTCCTGCTGTGCACATGTGACACATCATTGTTCTGGCTCAAAGTGAGTGTCAATGGCATGTGATTTAGCTGAACATCATATCATATTCCTTGATAGGCATCTGAACTGTGGCTTGAAACCATTTTTCACTCAGTGAGATAAATGGAAGATTGCTGTAATCCTGTTTGCTTGGAGACAGGACTACTGTTAAACAGCGACTGGATCAGTGAAAGGGACATATTTTCTGAAAGTTGCTAAACTCAGTGTTTGTGAAGGTGTCTCCACTGATTCTAGCTGGCCTGTGTGAAACACTTATGGGATGCAGAAGCCTTTCTGTGAGTTGTCCTGCTTCCACTGGCCTGCTGGTTTGCATACATGTGATGCCATGGATTTGATCTTCCACCATGTTTAGGGAATGGGGCAGAACTGCTGCCTTGGTGAGGGACTGACATCGCATATATAGGATGATGGGTTTCTGAAGGATTTTTTGTGGCCTTCATTATGAAAAGCTGGGTTTTAATATCATATGGACTTAAGAAAGATTTGAAAGCTGTGATCTCAAAAGTGGTATGATAGTGCTGAGAGGAGCCTCAATGAGACAAACAGCATGAAGGAAACGTGATGCCCATGAAGGAATGGTCTGTGAATAGAGGTAGGGAGGTGCTGAATCCTAACCTTTTAATCAACTTCATGCCCAATACTGAACATTGGTTATCTTTAATGAGAATGATTTAATCTTTAATGAAGGTTAGCTCACAAATACCCAATATTTTTGAGGACACAATTTTACACTGTCTCTCTTTGAAATTGAGACCCTTGAATCCCTTGTCAGTGCTTCATTCTTCTTGGTGCACATTTTGGAGTCCTGAATCTTATTTTTCCAGGAAAGAGTAGTTGTAGGGTATCTGGACTGAGGGTGTCTAGCTTATTTTTTCTTGAAATTCTCCAGTACTTAATGTAATAAAAGGCTGTGGGGGTAATGTAGTTTCAGCCACAGAAAGAGCAGTTTTTTGCATTGGAGCCTGCTTTTCAAATCCTGCCATGGCAGACCTTTCAAATAACTGCTGGCCTTGCAATTGTCACTTCTAAAGAATGCAGATAGAGTACATCTGAAGAGAGGAAGAGAAGTATTACCTAGGCTGGAGATCAAAGTACACTTCTACAGGGATCAAATCCAGTTAATGCTATATTTACTTTAATAACCTCCAAGGAAGGGTACCTATCCATTTCAGTCTCACTATCATTTATGAAAGCCACCAAGGAGGAAATTACAGATTCGTAAAGTCAGCTGCAGGAATTCATCAAGTGCTTATTCAAATAACGGCTTGCTGATTACTGAAGCTTTCACTTCTGAAACAGAAAAGAAAAACTGCTCTTTGAAACCCACATGGAGGCATATGAGATACAGAAGAGCACTCATAGGTTCAGCCTGATTTAATAGGCTCTTTAAAAGGGAATGATCTACTTCCTCCTCATCAGCTTCTCAGTGCACCTCTGACTGCAACATCTGACTGTCCTAGCCATCGCTGCTAGTGAAATGCTGTGTGCTGTACACGTGGTGTTGATGTACATGCAGTGTGGTGGGGAGTGTAGGAGCTTTCCAGGGCAAAAACGATACCAATGCAGCAACTGAACCTTACTGTCTGGTGCTTCTGTAAGCAAGTAATTCATCCCAAATACACTTCCAGAATAGATTTGCATACAACTGTTGTGTGAACTTAGTGTGTTTTTATGGTGTGCTCTGTGAAGAGCAAGTGATCTAATCATTCAGCTCCATTTTAGATGCAGGCTAAGACTGAAATGTAGATAGGAATGCAGTGTTCTTAGCCCTTGGCTACACCTATGCTACTAAACACAATGAGTCAGGTATGTTCTCTGACCTGGGCCGATCGTCACAGCATGACTCATAAACATATGGCTAAACTCTTCCCTTGAAATGAGGTGGGTCAAAGCTGCCTACTGGGATGAATCCTCCACTGTGGCCAGAACCATTATTTGGAGTTGATGGTAAGGGTGGCCATGAGATAGCACTCAAACCCTATCTTGGCTAGGTTTACCAGTGTAGATGCAGCCAGGACAGGATGAGTTTCACCCACTAGTGTTGAAGGAATTTGTGCTGACTCCATCCTGCAATGGTGGCTGTCAGGGATTCCTCTTTTACTTGGCACTGTTGAGGCACAGAAGAAGGGAGAGTTATGAAACAGGACAGATTACGAAGACATTTCTCAGGAAGTACACAAAGTCCACGCTGAGACTTGAACTCAGTTCTCAAGTTGTCCATCAGAGCCAAAGGAATCTTTTTAAGGACTCAGTGACCAGAACAACTGGAATCAAACATTTGGTTACATGAGGCCTTTTAATATTTTCTCTTTTCTTTTCCTAGTCATAGGTAAGTAAAGTATATAAAAATACTTCCAGCAGTAATCTTCTCCAGTTTGTAGCATTAGTTAAAATCAAACAGCTGTGTGCAGAAGAGAAATAGGGTAAAAGGTACTATATACACATAAATAGAGACAATGAGTGAAGTTACACACAAAGCATATGTGGGAATAGACAAAAATGTGGGGTTTTGCATGTTTTAGCTTTATTGTGTGGCCACAGCTGGAACATGTGCACAAGAACAGTCACTCTTTTATCAACAGCTGGTACTTCATTTCATTCTCACACACTAACGAAACATTGGCATGCAGGAGATTTGGTGAGGAAGACCTGCTGTTTCTGCCACTGCAATTAATCATGCTCGTTATGGCTGGAGATTGGAGACAATCCAGTAATACTTAAGGATCCATGGGTTATGGGAAGTGAAATATTTCCTAATTTTACTCCTCCCTGTCAAGAGGGAATTGTCAAGTATCCCATTTAAAAATCTTTAAGTGGATTAATTTTCTTATTCCGAGTTGAGGAGTCTCAGGTCTCATTAACAAATATGTTCATTCTCAGGTCAGGAAGCGATAATAGGACATAACCCACTTCAGGTGGACTTGCCTACTGCTTTGGGTGCTAGTAACAGACAACAAAGAATCAGCCCTGTCTCAGAAATTCACCCTCAGGCTGCACTTTTGAATTGTAAAAAGCAGCAAACTGCAAAGTCTTGGTGGAAAGCGGAAAAGGCTTTAGGTTAGGACTTGGGAGACCTGTATTTTATTCTTGGCTCTTGGGCAAGTTGCTTCAACTCTTGATTTTATTTTCCTTTCTTGCTCCTTTTTCTGCATGTCTTGTTCATGGGAGCATCTTTGCCGTGTGTTTGCACATGTCTGGATGCTTGCTGGTGTTTGTTATCGTACTGCTTGCAGAAGCTATTTCCACACCTATAACTGTAGCAACCCATTTGATGTATGTGGGAGTGAAGGTTTGTCCAAGTGCTTGTTAGCTGCTATCTGACAGTTATTATTCCATTGTTTTTTATTCAGAGTCTGGTAACTTTAAGTCTATTTGGAACAGCATTTTTATTCTGTGGTACTGGCTTCAAATTTTGGCACTTGGAGTTTGCATGCAGTCATGAGTTAAAATTTACCTTGGGTATTTCAGCTGGGAAAAGGCTTTTGCTTTCTTTCAGTCTCTGGAATGCAGAATAACAGTGATCAGGGTGGAGCCGGGAGTACGTTACCTTGAAAACAATGTTTTCACTTCCACATGAATTCACAGTTTTCAAATACCACTGAGCTTTTAGCCAATTGTCTGGTTGTGAGGGGATTCAAGGAGAGGCGTGACAGTGAAGTCTGCCTCTCAGATTATTGATAGACCTTAATATGAAGCCTATGCCATTCAGCACATGCTTTAGGTCCAGTCTGTGGGAAGTGGAGACTCCCCTTACATTTGTCTTTTGAAATTGCTGGCATCAGATAAAGAACAACCCAACCACATGCAGCTCCCAGTTTCCCTTGATGACTGGACTACAAGTGCCAATGAACATGCTGGAGATGAGAAAAATAGATTTTCCTGGGAAAGAGCTAAGAGGATAAGGAACAATACAACTAAAAATATTGCTTAGTCCTTTGAAAATAGAGGTCTTTGCCCATTATTTTTGTAAAACTAAGTCCTAGATTGTTATTTTATCTGTATCCCTGCTTGCTGTGCTTCTGTTGACCCCCACAACTCCATTAGCCAGCTCCCACCACCTTCTGCATGGAGAACCTGAGGAGCTGTTTAGCTTGAACATTGCTTCCAGCTCTTCTAATACACTCCTAGCTTGCTCACAACATCCCATGCTCTCTGCTTTTCCTTCCAGCCACTGGTTTCTCCTCTTACTTTCTTCTTTCACTCCTTCCAAACCTCAGATTTCTTATCTTTCCCCAGCCTCCTCAGGCTTCTGCCAGTCCACTGGCATGGCCCCACAGCCTTTTCTGTGGGCAGAAGCACCACCCATGGCAACTGGAGCTAGCAGGGTGTGATGATGCCTAAAATGGTGCTTTGCTTAGGAAGGGAAATTATTTTCCTAATTTTTCTGTTGCATTGCTGCCACAACAGACATTTTGGACAGAAGTGACAGTGTTAAAATGATGGCACTGAGCTGCTGGTGCCTGCTCAGAGCCTGGGAAGGGAAGTTTGTAGAGCAGAAAACCTCTGGTTGGCAATGGGCTGAATGTGGGTGAACAGAAAAGTGGTCAGCAAAGTTAGGGTGCATTTAAATGCAATCCCAGGAATGAAGCTGGTGTGCATAATATTGTAAGTATTTTCCCTTACTCATATGGCTAACCTAGAACAGTGGTTTATTTATTTAAGTGGCACTTAAGAAATCTACTTAAGAAAGAGTATAGATTAGGGGTTCATCCACTGGCACAGATTCTTCTGATGCTACCACTAATCACAGTGCTGCTTGTGGTGAGCAGAATCTTCTTGTTTCCCACGGATTAGTATCTGTCTCAACTCTGTAGTGCTCTGTGATGTGTGGCAGGATGGTTTATGTGTGGGGGGATGATGGCAGTGCTGGCTGCTCATTAGCTTCCCTCACTTTCTTTGATCATAAAGGGTGATGCAATGTGCTGAACTCCTCTAAGGCTGATTCAGCACCACTTACATTGATTCAGCACCAGTTCTTCACTTCCTCAGCATGTTCACAGACAGTGAAGTTTTGTGTTGCTGGTACATAAATATCTCATTTGTGTTGTGATCAATGAATTAATGCATTGGGACACATTTATCTACCAAACTTCATGTTTTAATGTGCTTACTAATCTGTCACAAGCATGATTTCAAGAAAAATTATTTGAATCTGACATTTGGAGAATGGTGTATCTGAATGACTTGCATAGGTGCTATGCACCATTGCTTGAAAGCCCTGTTCAAGGCTCTTACCTGCAGCTTAAAAATGTCGTTAAGATCAGAAAAGGTTCAGAAAACATTGCATAAACCTCTGAGACTGGGAAAAATCTGACTAGTAGTGCACTTTGAAGCAGCATCTCCTATTGCCACTGGGCTAGATGACCCATTGGTCTGAGTCAACAGGACATGTTTCAAGTTCTTAATTAAAGAATCTTGCTGGAGAAGATCGGGAACGGAACATTGGGAAGATTACTGGAAAGGGTGACTGAGAGGGGGCTCACATGGCCCAGCCTTGGCAAATGTCCTGGATAACAGTGCTTGTTAAGCCTGGGAGTGTACACAGTGTGTGCATAGATCAAGTACACAAATCTGGGAGGGTGATTTCCCAAATATGTTAATGCTAAAGAAGATGAACATCAGCTGGATTGAACAGTAGCTGGGCAATTACAAAGTCTTTTCTTTTTTTAAACAAAGAAGGAGTCAGCTTGAAAAGAAATAAAGAACAAACATTTGTGGTGTGGGGAGACAACCCAGAGAGAAAACCACTGCAGCAGCAGTTGTACTCTGTTTTGACACCACCATGGGTCACCCTGCTGGTGTTGCCTTGCTGCCCCAGCCAGAACTAGCACTCTGCTTTATTCTTTATTTGATACTGAGGCAGAAGATGGGCTCCCTAACATCTCCTTTAACAGTAGAAGCTGAAAGATTAGGCATCTGGTTTACACCAAATCGTTCTGTAGGCAAAACCCCTGAATGGGTCCCTCTGGGGATGTAGGGTGGGAATGATCCCTTTTCCAGCAGTAAGCCTTGCTTATGTCAGTTTTAGGGTGGGATGAACAGCCCTCTGAAAGTGTCAAAATCTCTCTGCTGGGAGAGATCATTCTCTTTTAAACTAATGGCAATGGTAGTGTAAAGCGTCAGGTTCCCTTCTTACCTCTCTCCACACTACAGTCTGCTTTCAATCCATTTGAGGGTTTACCCAGTGCATCTAGATAGCTACAGACCCACTGACTTTGCCCTCTGAAAGATTCTCACAAACAGCCTTTCTCTGGGTGTTGTCTTTAAAAATACGTTCCCATGTTATACAAAGAGGCATGATTGCAGATGGAACCTCGCAGCTTAAAACTGCTTTTCCTTTCTCTTCTACATCTGTGCTATAGCACATGAGATAGCTTAATTTAGCTGAAAGTATAATGGGTTATATATGCATAGAAATTTTCACTTTTGCTATATTATACATTTGAATGAACTGCGGAAAAATTGTTCAGTATCTATTTTTCGCGTCTATGTCAGACTCAATGGTACTTAGTAGTAGAAAGTAATTACACACATGATTTTAGGGGATAGAAAAATATGCATGTTATAGTATATTTTTGTATGTGTGCAGGGAAGTAAAATGGAAGAGTAAACTCCAGAAACCTTAAATCATAGAGTATATGGAGACCATATGGAACTGATTGCTGGCATATTACACAGTAAAACAAAAAAAAACCCCACAAGTAATATTTTTCGGACAAATTATTTAGCTATAAATTGAATTGTTTCAAGAAACCATGTTTGAAGCAAAACAGCTTATACTAGGGATTTATTCAAACTCTTGGTCCCATCATAGATTTGTTGCTGGGGGATCTTGTTTAGAAATGGATTCTTTTTCCAGCTGAAGAACCACTGCTATGTTAGTGCAGTGAGTTCCCCAGCAAAGAGGAGGGTTAAAATGCCACATTAATACACCCATAACTCCTTCCTCAACTCTAGTGTAGCTCCTCTAGAGTGCTTTGATTTCTGAGCATAATATAAACCATCTTTAACCTCAATATGTGTCCTAAACACAGATGTACATGTGTAGTATTTGTTTATATTTGTTGTTTTAAAAATATACTTGATATATTTAATTTAACAAACATCAGAAAACTTCAGCATCTCTAGAATAATTCCTCCAATAAGAAATTCAAGATTGGGTCTATATGATTCACTCAGGGCTGGATGCAATCTGGAGAAGGTGTGAGGAGCACTGACACACCTCCATTGCATGGAAGGGAAAGATAAGAAATAAAGCCATTGGGTCCCCTCTTAACATTGCAGCACAGTGACACATGGGGGCACCATTTAACGGAACTCTTGGAGATAATTTCTATGGTAAAGAGAATGAGATGCTCAACAAAAACAACATAAGAAGCAGCAAGAAGGGGGAAGGGAAGGCAAACATAGTTTATACTCTCCTAATTTGGTCCACACACTTACTCTATTCTTGGATATACCAAATATATCAGAATTACCACTGCTGTATACCCAGCAGTGTTCACTTAGTGTATTGCTTTTGCTGATATGCAGGTAGTCTAACAAAGATCAAGTCCAATTAATGAGTATTGTCAAAGGTGCAGAAGTGGTCAGAAAGGCAAAGAACTTCTGCTGGCTAAAATCCTATTTGTGAGAGAAACATGCAGAAAGAAATAGCAACGTAAGAGAGTCAGATCATCTCTTCCTTATAGCTTCTTCTTTGTGTTCTGGCAAAGCCTCAAGGGTGACAACAATGAATACAATCACCTGTGAGCTCTGCTGTATACCAGGATAATAGAGTTGTGATGGTAGCACATGGAGGTGGTGAATCCCTACCAATTATGTGCTGAGTTGTGTCAGAGGAGCTACATGCTGTGTCCTTCTGAACCTCTGTTTCATGTGGGATAAAAGAGAGTTAGGCATATGTGCCAGTTCTTGCTTTGACCCTGATATTATTGTAATAACACTCAGTAGGTTTTACTGGATGTAACTTATTAGGCAGCATTGCTCATGTTATGGTTATAGTAATAGCACTGACATGCAATATCTCAGAGGTAGTGGATGTTTGTTGTCTTGTTTAGCATAATCCTGCTGGGTAAAAATAGCAAGCAGGATTTTATGGTTATATGTTTTAATATGATGCCTAGAATGAGAATTAAATATTTGCACATATCCTGCAAGTATATTGGACTCAGTGATGGATGCTACTCCAACTAGTCATATGACAACATAACCTTTATTTCAGTGCTAAGTAAGTCAAGAGATGTTGCTATGTTATGCAACTAAGATGAGCCTGAAATACTGGCTCTACACAGGAATGTTCCTAAAGTTTTGGTACCTGGAACTCCTTGACACCAAGTCAAGGAAAAGCTAAGAAATTTTAATTCTGTTTTCAGAGTTTTCCAAAGATGACGGTGCTGCCACCTAAGATTTTGGTGTATATATACCTCTATAATTTTATTTTCTGAAGCTTAAAAGTAATAGTTTCTAAGATGCTGAAAACTTAAGCTGTTATTGAAACATATTGCTAAATATAGCAGACAGCCCTTTTCATGCGTATCTTGTTTTCTCTCAAGCTAGATCACAACTAGTGCTCACACATGTCTTCAAACAAAAACTACAGGGAGAAGTGAACTGCTGTTCCATGAAAACTTGGCCAGACGACAAAGATAATATGCTTACTGCCCTAGAGGTCCTTGTCAGACTGAGCCTTTGCCACCACAGTCTACAGGCATTTTTCTCACACATGTTATTTGATAGGGAAATCACTGCAATGCCTCCTGTAACACATATCAATCTTCT